>JAUKPS010098384.1:0-29325 GCA_032273165.1 Chlorellidium tetrabotrys | reverse complement strand
TTTTATAAAATTGTAGTTAATCAAAACACAGGTGCAGCAGCTGGTTGGTACTTCAAACACGAAGGCGGCCAAGGCAATGACTTGACTCGAGTACGTGCCAGTATTACACAGATTCAACAAGCAGCCGGAGTTAAATTTGCTTTCCCGGCAAATGTACAAGAACTAGCAGTTGGCAAAGAATGGCCAGTCGACTACGGAGCATTAACAAATGCAAAACGAGCCCGATGTAAAAACTCCGGAGAATGATCTCCCTGTAGTACCATACAGTGAACATTAATGAAATATATTTTTATATTAATGGTGTTTGTGCAAGGCGACAGTGATTGGCGTGCTTGGAACAGTTACCCCACGCTAGCAGAATGTGAAGAAGTTATTCGAGTAATCACCCACCATAGAGAAGATAAAATAAAGGCATACTGTTTGGCCAAAGAAATTGAATAATGGACGACTTACAACAACTCAAATTGTTAGCCGGCATAAGTAATCGTGCAGTGATGCAAGAATACCACGGCTTTCCTGGCAGTAATATTAGTGTTACAGGAAATGAAAAAGGCGAACTCATGAAGAAGCATGATATTCGTCCAGGTACTGATGAATGGTTTAAGTTGTGGTTTTCGAAGCCTTACCTAACAGGTGAACAACCAATATGAGAGCACGTGAGTTTATTACAGAAGCTGAATTGCCCGGGGTAATGGGTCAGGCTGAAAAAACCAAGCAGTCGTTGGACTTGTTTAAAGACACAGCGGCAGCATATAATAAACAAAAAGAAATTCAGTACCAGCAAGACAACGCTTGGAAAAAAGACCCTGCTGCATATCAAGCTAAATCACGTGAACAAGCACTACAAGCAGATCCTGTATCTCAAATGTTTACTCCTGGCGTTAGCACAGCACAAGATTTAGGTGATGTCGCACAAGGCGACCTAGGTGCGGCAGGTTTTGCGGCATTGGGTATGGCACCAGTGGTTGGTGGTCCTCTTAGTAAGTTTGCTAAACAAGTATTTGGTCGTGAACGCAAAGCAACACAAGCAGCCGCAGATGTAGGTAAAGTACCAGCCACACCAACACCAACAGCTGATGTATCAAGAGTTTTGGGAGCAAACAAAACGCCCAATGTATGGCGTAAAAATGAACAACCACCCACAGATAGACTAGTAAGGGTGCAACCAAGCATTGATAATTTGATTGTTAACAAAGATGGCACAGTCAGTATTGACCATAGAGCCATTAATCCTAATCGTAATACTTCGCACTGGACACAAAATAGTGTAGTTGGGAGCCATGAAATGGGCAATTGGGACAAAGATGCTTATGCCATAATTGCTGATCCTGGTCACATCAAATCCCCAATGATAGGAGCAAAACCAGAAGATACCTTTTATACATTAGATAAAAGCAGAAAATTGAATATTGGCAGACCAACTATTTTGGCACCAAAAGGTGCTCCTGTGCCCAAAGGTATGAATGTACTGCATTATGACGACACTGGCGGCATGACAGCCAGAAATGCCGCCATACAACAAACGTTGCAATCTCAAGGTGCACCGTACCGTGGGGCCACTAAGAAATTTGGGTACGATCCAAATATAGTCGACCCGGCTGATTATGAAAAAATAGGACAATCATTTGCTGACAAATACGGTAATAAAGGACCTGCTACAAGTCCAGGCGGATGGGAAAGGCAACATGATGCTACAATACACAGTGATGCTGAATCAACGGCACGTATTCTGCAACGAGACGTTGACCGAACAAAAGCACGAGTTGGTCGAGAAAATAAAACTAGGAACTATCTAGCACCTAGAGATGATGGTGTTCTTGTACCAATTTGGGAACTACCGCATATTGAAAATCGATCTATTAATTTTAAAAAGAAACTAGCAGACTATTTTGAAAAGCATCCAGAGACTGCAGAGTATGAAAGAAACTATTGGGCACAGCAACTTGGTAGTATTAATCGGTCAGAAAAAGAAATAGAGAAGTTGAAGTCAGCACATTATAGGCAGACGGGTGCGGAAGCAGAGCAGCAAAAGTCACGTGAGTTAGATCGATACACCGCAGCATTGGCAGCAGAAAGAGCAAAGCTAGCACCGCCTCCACCGCCTGCACCAGTACTGGCTATTTCAAAACCTGGTGCGAAATAACGAGATTAAGCGGCTGCTTGATCTCTACCCAAGTATTGATTCCACTTGGGATCTTTAACCCTAAACGGACTATTCTTCCAAGCCGCAGCCAATGCCCAGTAGTCAGGGCGATAAGGTTTGCGTATAGGCTTCATAAAACTCTTGTCTGCTTTACGCCAATTACAAGCCTTGCAACTGGTCACACAATTAGTCCATTCAGTCTTACCGCCCTGACTGATAGGTATCACATGGTCAATGGTCAAATCGCCAAAATCAAACGTATCTTCACAGTATTGGCATTGGTATAGATCTCGTAGATACATGTTGTAGCGTGTGAAATTTACCTTGCGCTTGAAGTTAAAGTATTCTCGGGTAATAGCCACACTAGGAACGTTTATAGCAAGTTTTTCGCTATGAATTATCCAATCTGGATAAGTTTCAATCACTTGTATTCTACCCAGATACATTAATTTGACAGCATGTTGCCAGTGAATCACACTCAGTGGCAACACACTGATTGGCGTATAATCTTTGTTTAAAAGTAATGTGTGTGACATAAGTATTATTATGAATAACGACGTACAAAGTATTATAAAGACACCTTATCAAAAGGTCAACTTTTCTGAAGATCAGATTGTAGAGTTTATGCGGTGCGCGGACCCAGACACAGGGCCAGAATATTTCATGAGCAATTATTTCTACATTCAGCACCCGGTGCGGGGTAAAATGCTATACCAACCTTTTGGGTATCAACGGAAACTTATAGATACTTATCACAACAACAGATTCAGCATTAGCTTAATGCCTAGACAAACTGGCAAAACCACTAGTGCAGCCGGATACCTGCTTTGGTTTGCCATGTTTAGACCAGATAGCACAGTTTTAATTGCTGCACACAAATACACAGGGGCACAAGAAATCATGCAACGTGTTAGATATGCATATGAACTATGTCCGGACTGGATCAGAGCTGGTGTTACCAGCTACAACAAAGGGTCAATAGATTTTGAAAATGGAAGCCGTATTGTAAGTCAAACAACCACAGAAACCACTGGTCGAGGTATGAGTATTACACTGTTATACTGTGACGAGTTTGCGTTCGTTAGGCCCACTATTGCCAAAGAGTTTTGGACCAGTATATCACCAACATTGAGCACTGGTGGTAAAGCCATTATTACATCAACTCCGAACAGTGACGAAGATCAATTTGCATTTATTTGGAAACAAGCCAACAAATGCGTTGACGAATTCGGCAATCCCACTACGCTAGGAATAAACGGATTTAAATCTTATCAAGCCAGATGGGACGAACATCCAGATCGTGATGAGCAGTGGAAAAAGGAAGAAGTGGGTCGTATTGGTGAAGAGCGTTTTAGACGCGAACACGGATGCGAGTTCTTGATTTATGACGAAACCTTGATCAATGCCACTACACTATTTGAATTACAAGGCAGGGATCCTGTAGAACTGCAAGGACAGGTTCGATGGTATCAAAAACCACAAAAAGGAAAAACCTATGTAATTGGGCTAGATCCCAGCTTAGGCACAGGCGGAGACCCATCTGCTATACAGATATTCGAATTGCCCACTATGATACAAGTGGCAGAATGGCAGCACAACAAGACACCAGTGCAACGACAAATTACGATTCTTAAAGAAATTTGTGAGTACATTTACGACTGTATAGGTACACAGAATGATATATATTACAGCGTCGAAAATAACACATTAGGCGAAGCAGCCCTGGTGGTTATTGCAGAATTTGGCGAGGAAAACATCAAAGGAACATTTTTGAGTCAGCCCGTAAAAACAGGGCAAGCCAGAACGCACAGAAAAGGCTTTACAACTACTAATAAAACAAAATTGGCTGTTTGTGCCAAACTCAAGAATTTGATAGAAAATCGCAAAATGATCATATGCAGTAAAAATTTGATCAGTGAGCTCAAAACGTTTGTGGCCAGTGGAGCAGGATTTGCAGCCAAAATAGGCGAAACAGATGATTTGGTGTCTAGCACACTGTTGGTGCTAAGAGTTATACAAGCTTTACAGAGTTTTGATGCAGAATTAGATGAAAAGCTACGCGATAACACAGATGATTACATTGCACCTATGCCCTTTATAATGATTTAACGATAAATAATATACTATGCGTGAACTAGATAAAATATCAGCTGCACTTTTTGACAAGATTCGTAGTAGATTCAATGCAGTCAGTATCGGCGACGAAAAAGCCCAAAGAGTAACAGATCCCGAACAAGCAAGATTCTTTAATTTTGATTATGTTAGCGATGACGGACAAAATTTTGGAAATGTTACTATCAGCTTGATTGACGAGGACAGTTTAAAAATTTACTATGGATCAAACATCACTGACGGACTTGGTGAAGATCAAGAACGAGAGTGGTTTGCTTTCCTACGTGATTTGAAAAATTTTGCTAGACGTAACATGCTGACCTTTGACACTAGAGATATTAACAGAAGCAATCTAGATCTCAAAGATATTCGCCAACAAGCAGCTTCAGACTCAACCTACGACAAAGAAGAATTGTCTATTGCCGAAAGTCGTTTGTATGGCCTAGGTAATAACCGTCGAGTAAGTTTTGGTGATGTTGGCACCCACAAACTGATCATTAAACACCGCGATCAAATTGACCCAGATCGCCATGGCGCTCGTTCTAGAAAAATTGAGCATATTTTTATTGAAACGCCTGTAGGTGAGCGTTTCTTATTGGATCATGTAAATTTAGAAGGTGCCCGTGCAACAGCCAATCACTTGCGTCATGGTGGTCGATTTGGTGACGAAGGTAGTGAACTAATTAACGAAATGGTTAGAGAAATGGCCAGCATGCGGCATTTTGTGCGAGCCATGCGTAATCGTACATTCGAGGATGCTGAAACCACGGCCTATGTAGAAGCAGCTTGCGGTAGATACAACGAAGTCAGAGATCATTTAAAAAGATTTCAAGGACGCCGTGGACAAGAATTACTGATTGATATGTTGAATCAAGGTGATGACGTTGATGAACAAATTGACATTGAAGAAATGAAAGAAAGATTTGTTAAAAAAATCTACGACGATCGTTTCAATGATGCTCTGCCTTACGTGTTCAAAGCCTACCAAAACAGAAAAAAAACAAGTACAACTGAAAGCGATCAATTTGAGTCTTGGGCAACAGGCGTAACAGAAGCAACCTGGGATTCAGACAGTGACGACACAGGCGAAAATGATCTAGTTAGATTGTTTCAACAACCACTTGCAGCAGGAATGGACGGCGTTGATGCAATAGCAGCAATCAACAACATTCAAGATCTGCAGGCCGAAGATTTACAAGATTCTTTAAAAAAACTGTCTCAAGTTCAAGGACCTGATGCAGATTCTCGTAACACCATAATAGGCTGGTTGATGTCCAATGGTGAACGAGCACTGGCACAAAATTTATTTCAAATTTTGCAACAACAAAACGCCAACACTCAACCTGCTCCGCAGCAGCCTACACCACCGCAGCAACCAGTTGGAGCTACCACAATGGATCAACCGGTTGTGAACGAAGATTTACGGTCAATTCGTAAGCTAGCCGGTATATAAACTATCAATGAGTTCTGAAATAATATATGGCGGGTTCAATCCTGCCTGGCAGGCTGGCCGTCTTGAACGGGAGTTAGTGGATCAGCTGGCGCAGAATATAGAAAATCAGTCGCCCGCATTAAAAAAAATGATAGTGGTAACAAGTTGGCATGAACCAACGGAGTTAGTTGAGACCATTAAAAATCATAATCCTGATATAACTTTTTTGTGCAGTTTCACTGATCCGTTAGGCCCAATTGAAAATCTTGTTGATCAAATACCGGGTTGTGTTGAATTGGTTGGATACACCAACAGTGAATATTTTTATGATTTTTGGGCAGTTGCCTGCTCACAATTTTTTAAAACTTATTCCAATCATGAACTAGAACCAACCAAATTTGATTATCTTTATTTAAACTATAATCGTAAACCTCACAGACATAGAATAGAATTAGTTAACCTTTTAGAAACAGCTGGATTGATTGATTATGGATGTGTAAGTTTAGGTAATAGTGCTCGCACAGTCAATGATCAACATGCAAATTATAAAGAATATGGGGCAGACGACGTTGTGGGTGATGTGGGAATTCCAAATGACATCTACAGTTTAGGGCAACTGGAAATTTGGAATAAAAGTTTTATTAACATAGTTAGTGAAACTCAATACGAATACAGTACAAATGTTTTTTTGAGCGAAAAGATATTTAAACCCATAATTGGATTACGTCCTTTTGTTATTAACGGCAGTCCGGGCATATATAGAATGCTGAAAAAGGCCGGATTTGATTGCTTTGAAGATTTGTTTCCAGTTGACCTCCTGAGAGATGAAAATTTTAATAATAGCTGGAAGTTCAATAATCATAAACATATTATAGAGTCTCTTATAAAGTTCAAAGATACAAATCTATTAGAAATTTATAATCAACTCAAACCAAGACTATTGTATAATCAAAAACTTTTTTATGAATACGCATCAAATCAGTCAATTAATTTCAAATTCAAAATTTGACAGTGTACTAGCGGTCGTTGACAAATATGTCTTTGTTAATCTTGATTGGCTAACAAACAGAGATTATCAAAGTCAAGGAATCAATGAGCTTATTTTTTCTGTAGGACAATATACTGGACATATCTTTGTATTCTTGATCAGAGACGGAGTAAATTGTCGCTTAACTGGATTGTCTATAGTGGTTGAAACAATAATTAAAAATCTAGATCTCACCCAGGACACTTGCTACATTTACGGATATGATGATCTAGGAATACCAAACTCTACTTTTATTGAACTTGACATTATCCAAATGTGGTGCAGTTTGGTTTATCAAGAATTAAAAGATTATGAACACAATTCGCAATCCTGTACTAAAAAATTTGCAGCATTGTTTGGTCGACACGATTTGTACAGATTAAAAATAACAAGACATCTATATCAAAATCACTACAATGATTGTGTACTAAGTTACAATTCAAAAATAGCTACCTGGAATACTCGCCTGGAATCTTGTTTCGCCGAAGATAAAAAATGGTACACAGAACACTGCCCGATCTCGCTAGACTTCAATGGAGACGAAGGGTGGGTACCATATCAAAAAAGTTTACAAGAAATTAAAAAACATGTTGATTTGTACTTTATAGAAATAGTTTGCGAAACAGATATTCATTCTAATAGATTTTTTACAGAAAAAACTTTAAAAAATTTTTATTTGGGAAAAGCGTTTATTTTGTTCGCAGGTGCCAGAAGCTTGCAATATTTGCACTCAAAAGGATTTCAAACATTTGATTCAATTATTGATGAGTCATATGACTGTATTGAATGTCCTAATAGGCGTTTAAAAGCCGTAATGGCCGAAATTGACAGGTTGTCAAATTTGACCTACGATGAAATCAATTATATGTCGTTGCAGCTGGATGAAGTTTTTAAACACAATAGAAAAAAATTTTTAGAATATACATTATGAAAAATAACTTAGAACAATTTTATTGGAACGAAGTAGTATCAAAATTATCCCACGAGGATCGCAATCATGGATTTATGATAATTGATGATGTAGTTGTAGTAAACTTTGATTCTATTTATTTACGAGAATGCAGTTTGCGAGGATCAGATCAGCTGTTGTATCTGCTTCACCAAATAGGACCAGGACATAGATTTTTGTTTTTATCAGAAGATGGTGCAGTGCTTCGATACTGTGGTGCAATACCTATTATTGAAAATGTAATCAATTGTTTTAATTTAAACAAAGATACCTGTTATGTAATGTGTCGCGAAGACATACAAATACCCAATGCCACAGTAATTAATAATAATTTTGTATATTATTGGTGCAACGCTATATGGCAAACTGTAAAAGATATAGAATTGCAACAAGGTCAATTATCTAAAAAGTTTGCAGTATGGTTCAATCGCGGAACATTTTATAGACTGCAATTAATGCAGCATCTTTATAAGTTTTACAAAGATGATTCTTTTATATCATATCAAGAATCTGGAATGTTGGTTGAACAAAAACTAGAAGAATATTTTACTGAATCCTTAGACTGGTCGAATCAACACACACCAGTAATTTATGATAAGCTTTTTGAAAATCGCGTTTACAATTTTGAGGACATTGTTGGCATCAGTAGAAAACCTTATAAAGAATATTTTATAGAAATTGTTGGTGAACCAAACATTATTGACAATACATGGGTAACAGAAAAGACTATTAAAAATTTGTATATTGGAAAACCATTTTTAGTTTATAGTGGGCCTTATAGTTTGGAGTTATTAAGAAAAAATGGATTTAAAACGTTTTCACCATGGATTGACGAAAGTTACGACACAATAGTAAACTCATATGAAAGATTAGAAGCAATCAAAAAAGAAATTGATAGATTGGCCAACTTGACATATGAAGAACTTGCTGATTTGCAAAAGGAAATGATGCCTGTACTGGTACATAATAGAGAAAATTTTTTAAAATTTATTTACAAATGAAAATTTTATTAATTGGCGACAGTTGGGGTATTGGAGTTTTTTCTAGTAGAAATGGCAGCTATGGACCAACGGGGCAAGGCGTACAATCTTTATTACAAGATCACGGACATCAAATTGTCAATATCAGCAAGGCAGGTGGAAGCAATTGGTTAATGATTGATAGATTAGAAGGTCGGTGGAACCATTCAACCAAATGCACATTTGGGGTAGGAACAGACAAATCAATAAAAATAGATTTCCAAGAGTTTGACAGCATAATTTTTTTACAGACTGATATTTTTAGAGAACGACATTATTATGGTAAGCAATATGAACATAGCAATGATACTCAATTTAAAATTCTCAATGATGATTTTGTGGAGAATCTATTAGATTATAAATCAATTGAAGATTTTGTAGATCATTATTTTCAAGAACTATATGAAAAATTGAATACCTTTAATAAAAAAATTTTGTGTATTGGTGGGTGGGCAAAATTACATCCGTCAATTGCCAATTACTCCAATTTAATTCCGGTATGTACAAGTGCAAGTAAATTGTTGATACCTTCTTTAAAAGAAGATACTTATATCAGCGACCCAGAATGGTTTTTGCAACTGGACGCCAATCAAAACATCATGTCCAAATTTGGTACAGAGCTAAAAGAACTAGCCATAATTAATGCAGATAAAATAAATTTAATAATCAACGAATGGAATGATGTGCATCCACCTTTTTCTGGATATACAACCATTGCTGAGACTGTTTTACCATATTTGTAAAAAAATTAAATATTTGTTTGACTTGATAAATAGATATGTTATATAATTGCACGGTGCAGTTATGTATCTAGGCACATTTAAAGACCATCTTAACATATAAAGGACAATTATCATGGCAACTTCATTAGCAGAAATTCGCGCAAAACTGCAAGCGCAAGAGACACGTTCGCAAGGCGGACAATCACAAGGCGATAACGCCATCTACGCACACTGGAACATTCCAGAAGGTTCAAACAGCAAAATCCGATTCCTACCAGACGCAAACACAAAGAATGATTTCTTCTGGGTTGAGCGATTGATGATTCGCTTGCCATTTGCAGGCATCAAGGGACAAAGCGATAGCAAGCCTGTTGTTGTACAAGTACCTTGCGTGGAAATGTACGGCGATGCATGTCCTATACTTGCAGAAGTACGCACTTGGTTCAAAGATCCTGGTCTTGAGGAAATGGGTCGTAAGTATTGGAAAAAGAAATCATACTTGTTCCAAGGTTTTGTAAGAGAAAATCCTCTAGCGGATGACAAAACACCAGAGAATCCAATTCGTAGATTCGTCATTAGTCCACAGATCTTTAACTTGATCAAGGCTGCACTAATGGATCCAGAACTAGAAAGCATGCCAACTGACTACACAGGTGGTCTAGACTTTACTGTTACTAAAACAAGTAAAGGTGGTTATGCAGACTATTCAACAAGCAAATGGTCACGCAAAGAAACTGCACTAACCGCAGAAGAGCAAGCAGCAATTGATGCTCACGGTTTGTACAACTTAGCAGACTTCTTACCAAAGCGTCCAGGCGAAGTAGAACTTAAAGTAATTAAAGAAATGTTTGAAGCAAGTGTAGATGGTCAAGCATATGATCCTGATCGTTGGAGCCAATACTTTAAGCCTAGCGGCTTTCAAAGCAAAGGTGGTAATGATGATGTAGAGACTTCTACACCAGCAGCTAAAGCAGCACCTGCCGCAGTTCAACCATCTAGTCCGTTTGTCGCAGATGATGAAGATGATAACGCACCAGTTGCTACTGCACCTGTTGCCGCCAAACCTTCTAGTCAAAAGGCTGAAGACATCCTTGCAATGATTCGTAATCGTAGCAAACAATAAGTGAGTTAGGGGGCAGGTTGCCCCTAACTTTTTTATCAACTTATCATAATGAAATTTTTTATAGTTTTTGACAAATCAGGGGATACTATTCCTTTTGAGGTCAAGTATAATCATAAGTTATTTGATTATTTTGTTACAAGAGCCAATTCTGAATCGCAAAATTCTTTTTCTATAGGAAGAGATTTTTATAAAGAAACTAATCAAAAAATTACTCATTTGCATTGGGCAATATCAAAAACCAATGAAGTGTTCTATGATTTATTTGGATCCTCTTTTACAGAACAAACAAATTTGAATAATTATTTGAATCAATCACTTTTAAATAAAGTTCACGGTGATTGGGCCTTTTCTCATGACCATACGTTAAACATCGATACTTTACGGACAAGTAGCAATTCCACTAGAGCACATTTTGGTAATATGCTACACGAACAATATCCTGACGAAATTAGAGAGATTAAAACAGCTCCATTATTGGAAAAAATTGGGTACATCTATCCTTATAGAGAAATCAATATGGGAATTCATAGACTCGAAAGCAGCTTTGGCAATATAGAATTAAAAGCTGAAAACAAATGGGAAGTATTCCCAAATCCATTTGTGGACGAAATGATAACCAACAATGATGTAGTAAATTTTTCATTTGGCTATACATACGTGGGCAGACAGTATTATAATAAATTTAAATTTTTTGATACAGAATTAGATTGTCCAGACAACTATAATTATGAAACATTAGAGTTTGCTTTTCAAATAAATCTATCAAAACCAGAAACTGTTCCGTTTAGTAAAGAATCAACAGAGTGGGCCAATAGGCATAATATTAAACTGGTAGCAGAACAAATACCTATTGCAAACATTATAGATTTAGAAGATAAATTATTTGATTACAGAAAAATTTTGTATAAAAATTCTCAGGAAAACAATTGCGCTAAACTTATTTTAAATTAAAGGAAAACTATTATGGGCAAACCATTTGATGTATCAAAATTTCGTAAAAACATCACTAAAGCAATTGATGGCATCAGTGTAGGCTTTACAGACCCAACAGATTGGATCAGTACAAACAACTATGCACTCAACTATCTTATTAGCGGTGACTTTGACAAAGGTATTCCGATGGGCAAGGTAACTGTGTTTGCTGGAGAATCAGGCGCAGGTAAAAGTTTTATCTGCTCAGGTAACTTGGTCAAAAATGCACAGGCACAAGGCATATACGTTATCTTGATTGACAGCGAAAACGCATTGGATGAAGCCTGGTTACATGCACTAGGTGTAGATACTAGTGAAGATAAGATGCTTAAACTTAACATGGCCATGATTGATGATGTGGCCAAAGTGATCTCGGACTTTGTTAAAGAGTACAGGACATTGCCCGAAGAAGGAAGACCCAAGGTATTGTTTGTACTAGACAGTCTGGGTATGTTGTTGACTCCCACAGACGTTAATCAATTTGAAGCAGGTGAAATGAAAGGTGACATGGGCCGTAAGCCTAAAGCACTTACAAGTCTTGTTCGTAACTGTGTTAACATGTTTGGTAGTTTGAACATTGGACTTGTAGCAACTAATCACACTTATGCGTCACAAGACATGTTTGATCCAGATGACAAGATCTCAGGTGGCCAGGGCTTTATCTATGCATCAAGTATTGTTGTTGCTATGAAGAAACTCAAACTCAAAGAAGATGAAGATGGCAACAAAATTAGCGAAGTAAAAGGTATCCGTGCCGCTTGCAAAATCATGAAAACACGCTACGCCAAGCCATTTGAAAGTGTACAAGTCAAGATCCCCTATGAAACTGGAATGAATCCGTACAGCGGACTTGTTGATATGTTTGAGAACAAAGGTTTATTAAGCAAAGAAGGCAACAGTCTTAAATACACGCTAGCAGACGGTACAGTTATCAAGCAATTCCGCAAGGCATGGGAACGCAACGAGGACAGCTCGCTTGATAAAGTTATGGCAGATTTTGCTGCCAATCCACATAAACAATCTGCAGAACAAACAGAAGAGGAAACTGTAGAATGAGCATTGACGTAGAAGTTTTAATTGAAACTTATATAACACTGAAAGAATATATTCCTTCTAAAGAGCGACAAGCTGCTGCTGACAATTTAGTCAGCATGTTAGTAGACAATTTAAGTGACAAAGAGTTGCGTGATTTTGGCAGCGCAGACAGTTACACTAAGCGAGCATTAGAAGAATACTTACAAGATGAAGATTCAGAGTCCGAATACGATGAATAAATTGGCATGACAAAAACAGTTTTTCCGATCAAAACTGCCACAGCCTGCCAATTAAAATGGAATTGGAGCACTCTTTATTTAAATAGCGGAATAACAAGATCCTGTCATCGCACATCTGAATCAATTTTGTCAGTTGACGATTTTGACAATTTTCATAATACCAAAATAAAAATTGAAGATAGAGGTGCAATGCTTGACGGAGAATGGCCAAAGACCAGCTGTCAATATTGTAAAAACATAGAATCACATGGCGGAGTAAGTGATCGAATGAGACATCTGACTCTGCCTCATTCAATGCCAAAAGAATTAGAAATTGACGACACTGCGGTACATGTTACTCCGACTATTTTAGAAGTTTTCTTCAACAACACATGCAATCTTTCGTGCATCTATTGTAATTCAACATTGAGTTCATCAATACAGGCAGAAAATAAAAAATTTGGCGTATTTGAATCAGGTGATGTCAAGATCACTAATTACAATGTACACTATAAAAATCTAATAGATCCTTTCTGGAATTGGTTTGCTACAGGATTTAAAGATATAAAAGAATTTAAACTATTAGGTGGCGAAACTTTTTTTCAAAAAGAATTAAATCAATTTTTAGAGTATGTAGACAAATATCCAAATTCTGATTGTGTTGTTTCTATTGTGACCAATTTGATGGTTGATAATTCTAAGCTTCGTGATTATATACAAAAATTTAAACAACTAATTATAGCTAAAAAATTGAAACGATTTGATTTAACTGTTAGTATTGATTGTTGGGGACCTGAAGCCGAGTATGTGCGACATGGCTTAGACCTAAAAAAATGGGAGAAAAATTTTGATCTTCTATTAGAAAATAAATGGTTGTATGTTAATATTAATCAAACTATATCATCATTAACAATAAAATCAATGCCAGACCTACTTAGAAAATTAAATGAGTGGAGAAAAATACGGAACATTGGTCATTGGTTTGGCTCAGTACTAGATGCAGGTGTTTGGCTTCAGGCTGAAACATTTGGCGAAAAAATATTTAAAGATGACGCAGAAGAAATTTTAAGATTGATGCCGCAAGACACGGAAGAAAATAAACATGCATATGATTATATGAAAAGCATACTTGATTTTATTATTGCTACTAAAACACCTGACTTGCAAAATGCTAAAAATTTAATTGTTCATTTAAACGAAATTGATCGACGTAGAGGCACTGACTGGAGAAAAACTTTCGTATGGCTAAGGCAGTTTGACAATGTGGTACAATAAAATAGTCGCCAATCTTGGCGAAATTCCAAACTTCATCAATTATTATGAAGGCGAACTTGGTCAGGCAAAATATGATACAGCCATTAAAGGAAATCTAGAAAAGTCCACCGCTGCTCTTCCGGGCATCACGGAACATAGATTCAATCAACTACAAGAAATTGAAGCGGTACTTGAATATCTTAATATACAGTTACGAAAAATTAGACGCAAGCATTTTCAGAAGTACTTGGAAACTTATGCACGAGCACTTACCAGTCGTGACGCAGAGAAATATGTTGACGGTGAGGACGAAGTTATTGATTATGAAACAATTATTAATGAAGTTGCTTTGCTTAGAAACAAATGGTTAGGAGTTATGAAAGGCCTAGAAAGTAAAAACTTTATGCTGGGTCATGTTGTGCGACTGCGTACAGCAGGCATGGAAGATGTTACATTATCATAATGGATTTTAAAGAATACGCAGATCAATTGATTGAAGAATACGATTTGTGTTGCCGGGCCAAGCCCAAACACAATGCAGTGGATATACAATTACTAAAAGACAGTGTAGGCAAATGGGCAAGTCATCTTGCTACCCAGCGTAGTTGGGGAACAGATACAGAAATAGCAGAAGCATGTTATCAACTTGCCCCAAGGCTACAAGAATTAAAAGAACAAGTTATTATTGAGGTATTAACAAATGGCGCTGTTTAAAAATGCTGATGTAAGCTTTCAACATACGCAATTTATTCGAGATCTACTATATCAATACGATAGTTTTTTAGATAGTCTTGAAGTTGTTGCTGACTTTGGTTGTGGCGAAGGATTGGATGTAGAATGGTGGGCTACACTGGAGACCAGAGACGATCCTCCTGAACCAAGAAATTACTTGTGTTATGCAGTTGATCGTAACGTAAAACAAATAAGAAAAGAAATAACAAGTTTATCAAATGTTCAAGTAATCGAAGCAGATCTTGAAGATGCTGATAGATTTATTTCAAGACAGATTGATTTAGTTTGGTGTCATGATGTTTTTCAATACATAACCAATCCTGTACACACACTGCGTCGTTGGAACGAAATGATGAGTGTGAACGGAATGTTGGTGATGTCAATTCCTCAGTCAACACATTACGAACACAACAGATTAAACAACAACAGCTATAACGGCTGGTACTTCAATCACAATGTGGTCAATTTGATGTACATGTTAGGTGTAAACGGTTTTGATTGCCGCGATGCATATTTTTACAAAGATGTAAATGACATGTGGTTACATGTTGCTGTATACAAAAGTAATGTTGCACCTATGGATCCGCAATTGACTACCTGGCACGATCTTGTTGATGCCAACTTGATGAACGAAAGCGTTAAAAACTGCATTGAACGATACGGTTATGTACGGCAAGAAGAAATACTCACAACTTGGTTAGATAAAGATTACTATAGAATTAAAGAATGAAAATAGTTTTAGTTACAGGTGGATTTGATCCATTGCATTCAGGGCACATACGCTATTTTAAAGAAGCACGATTGCTCGGCGATATGTTAATTGTTGGATTAAATAGCGACGAGTGGCTTGAACGTAAAAAAGGTCGAGCATTCATGCCGTGGAACGAAAGATTATGTGTGGTCAACAATCTTGCAATGGTTGACGAAGTTTATACATTTGACGACGAAGACGGTTCTGCTGTGCATTTCATTCAGCAAGCAAGAGCACATTATCCTGATGCTAGATTGATATTTGCCAACGGTGGCGATCGAACAGCCAATAATATTCCTGAAATGCAATTCGTTGACAGCAATCTTGAGTTTGTGTTTGGAGTAGGCGGCGAAAATAAAATTAACAGCAGCAGCAATATATTAAAGCAGTGGACTGCCACTGAAGTGCAACGGTCTTGGGGAAGTTACACAGTTCTCAATGAAATACCCGGAGCAAAAGTTAAAACACTGACAGTCATGCCCGGTCAGACACTAAGCATGCAGCGACATCAATATCGTAGTGAATACTGGATGGTAACTGATGGCACTTGTATGATCAACATGGCACTTCCGGGCGATTTGAATAGTCCTCCAAGAATCTTGGGCAAGTATGACGAATGGCGGGTGCCACGAAATACCTGGCATCAACTAACTAATCCGTTTACACGACCTTGTACAATTGTTGAAATTCAATACGGTGAGCAGTGTATCGAAGAAGATATTGAACGATTAGATTCCAGCAGTCAAACAGCGCAAATATAAATCTGCCTGTCTTTGTCTGTGTTCAATCATTGCTAGTATAATTTTACGCATTTGATATCCAATTTTTATGATTTTGATGTGTGTACTGCTGCAACAAATGTTCCACATCGGCAGCAGTTTTTGGATTTCTTGATTCAATGTATTGTTCAACATCACTTTTATAAGTAAAACAGTTTTGTAAACGTTTTATTAGACTACTACAGTCCATGTTTTCTCCTTGTGGGTATGCTAGTATTTATTGCATTGCAACATGAATTAACAGAATATTTAAAACCGGTAAATATATTATTATGCGCGATCTTATAAACATTATTCTTAACGAAGTTACTCTTAGCAAATACGGTCCTGGACAAAAATTTATTATCAGTAATAGCCAAGCCGGGCAGGCATTAACTGCTTTGCTTGCACAACAGGGACTTGAAATTGTTGGCCCTGTTGAGCTTACTAATAAAAGCTCAGGCGATCAAGCACTAACCAATAGAGGCGATGTCGTTGTGTCTATGGGAAAAGGCAAAGATGCATACGAATTCAGAACTGAAGATAATGTATATTTCTATGTTCTTGGAACAACTGGTGCTATCGAAACAGCTTTAAATCACAGCAAAGAAGCAACCATTAGCAATCGCGGAGAAGTCAGCGAAGGTATTCTAGGTGCAGCCATGTTTGCTAAATTTACCAAACGGGAACCTGGCGAAGAAGTGGGCACAATTGGTGCTGCGGATATTACTAACGTGCTAGACAATCTTCAAGCACAAGGCAACGACACTTACAGTGTCACAGTCAACGACGCTGACAGTACCATTGCAGACACAGTTAGTTTTGTACTAAGATTAAAAACAGGCCCTTACCAGGATTTAATGAATCCCCTGAAGCGCAACCTGTTGACAAACGAATTAAACAGCGCCGCTGCATACGTAAATAGTGCCATGGCCGAACGTTACAGTAAGTATTTTTACCTTAACGGCAAGGCCGATGAAATCAATATCATGGCCGATGGTGCTGCTAGTGAAACTGAAAAGAAATCAGATGTTTGGGTAGGTATTCGAAACAATAATGGTTCTATGCGTACCTTGAAGCTTAATGCAAGTTTAAAAGTTGGCGGTGTAGCACAGTTTGGTCAAGTTGGTGGCAGCAGCTTTGAATCAATGGCAACATTGTTTGGGTATTTTGGTGTTGATGTTTCGCCATATCTTGCCAAGTTTGAAAAACAATCCAAAAAAGATCCTATTATTGCAGTTGAATACATGTATAGACAGATCACTGAAGATTTGCAAAGCAAGCTGGCCGGAAACGATGATACCGAAGAAGCCCGATTTGTTGATCAAGTGGCACATGCAGTAACACATTTTGCCACCTTAGGTGATCCCAATGTTGAACTGGTAGACTTCAATAAAGGTGGATTTAAAATTCTTAGATTTAAAAATCTAGAACACAAATTAAGAACCATAGATTTAACTGCCAGTTACACAGGAAAAACTAGACCTGAGATTAGTATTCATGACGTAGAAAATCCCAAGAAAGAATTGTTAACGATTCGTTGCAAAATAGAAAATAGAGAAAATAAAGCTCCATATATTAGAAATCTCATTGAAAAAGGTTCTCTACTAGAGGAAATTACCGAAGTTCAAGATCGTAAGTTTAAAGAATTAGAAACGCCAGATCCGGAACTGACTCGAGTTCAAATTAAACCCAAAGGTCGCCGGGCCGAACCAAGAGACAAAGATTCAACACCCCGCCAAAAAAGAGATTGATTTTTTTAAATTAATCTAGTATAATGTTCATATGAACGATAAACAACGAGAGATCCTTGTGATCACACAAGAAGAGTGTGCTGAAGTTATCCAAGAAATTTCTAAAATATTTAGATTTGGAATAACTGAAGCTCATAAAGAAGGTATGTTACACCGAGAAAAACTTGAAATAGAAGTTGGGGATTTGCTTTGTATGATCAATTTGATGACACAGCACGGGTTGATACGATCAGACCAAGTAACAACAGCTATTGAAAATAAACAAATCAAATTAAAACAATGGAGTAAGATCTATGACTGAGTTGTATCGAGGACTTTTAGAAATTTTTGTTATGCGTTGTATCGAACAGATTGAATCGCTGAGAACACATATAAGAACTCATAATTCAGGCAAAAGCAGCAATGTTGATTTTGATATTGGAGTAACTGGATTTTGGAACTTCACATTAGAAACTGTGTTTACAATTTTCACAGTTGCATTTTTAATGTTGGCAGTTCTTCTAACTGCTGTACTTGCTGTTGTTTCGTACCCATTGGCGGCTTTTTTAAACTATGGATATTGGGTATTTAAAAATACAAAGAATCCAGTTGACGACAGTCCTACTATTATCAAACAAAGCAATGACCAAGAAAAAAAGTAATGTAGCCAAAGGTAAAGATAGCTACGATGCCACTATTGATAATTCGTTAGTGGCATTTTTCAATAAGAACATTACCCCTTATGCCACCGAAGTAGGTGGTCCTGCATTTGATTTGATTCCCATTGAAAAACAAAAAGACATCATGGTCAATGTTGCTCGTATGCATGCCGAGCAAGAGTACAATCGTATAATGGACGTGGTAAAGGTATTACAGAAACAAGCGGAAGATATAAAACGTCGGTTATATATTACAGATGCAGTACATGCAGCAGAGTATCAATTTCAAATCTATCATGGCCAATGCTATTGGTTATGCTACGATCATCATATTCAACGTACAAGACTTTGCCATCAAGGACCTACAGATTGGACCACTGGAGCACCTGAAAAATACGAATATATTTGTCAGGTCAAATGGTTAGGCGATTACACCTGGGTTGAAGTTACCACACAAAATTAGCACGATAGTATTCCACAATCTTGATTAATTCATCTTCAAACACAGCTTGAGGCCTCCACCCAATCTGTTTCAATTTAGAATCATCAATGCTGTATCTAACATCCTGTCCAGGTCTGGTAATGCCCAGGTCCATGTGCAGGCTTGCGTCTGTGCCGGATGGAAAGAATAGATCAACAATTTGTGTAGCGACCACGATGTTTTGTTCTTCATGATTGCCGGCAATGTTGTAAATTTCGTTTTGTACACCAGATTCAATTATTTTTATAATGGCATTTGCTGTATCGCTCACATGCAACCAGGTGCGTCTAGGCAATCCAGAGTCGTGTAATGCAATAGGTCTGCCTAGTGTTAGATGCTTGATGCTTTTGGGAATAAACTTTTCAGTGTATTGACCAATACCATAATTGTTAGTGGGTCTCACAATCACATAAGGCACTTGAAATGTGCGGGCCCAAGCCAGTATCAGCATATCTGCTGCTGCTTTGGTTGCACTATAAGGATTGCTGGGTTTCAATGTATCAGTCTCTACATGACTGCCCAACACAATGTCACCATACACTTCATCGGTGCTGAAATGTAACAGCGTGGGCATCTTGAACCGGTGTCGTTCTTTAATCAAGTTCAACAAATGATGCACACCATTTACATTGCTACGTAGGAATACATCACTGCTTACAATACTGTTATCCACATGGGTTTCAGCAGCAGTGTTAACAATGTAGTCACAGTCGTACAACATGTCAAGATTGTTAATATCCGACTCGATAAATTTAAATTGTTGTTGGTATTCTAGCAGTTCTGGTAGGAAATGCACGTTTGCGGCATAGGTTTTTTTGTCAACACCTATAACATAATATCCCGCGGCTAAACACTGCTTGGTAACATGGTAACCAATAAATCCCAAACAACCAGTAACATATACTACTTTGGTGCTCATATGTAATCCTTTAATCCTTGTATAAATCCCTTTAAGGGAAGGTTCAGCTGCGATAATTGATCAGCCGATCCAGTATAATTTTTCGAGTCAGTGTTGATTACCGACAGTTGTGTAGTAACATTGTGAATATCTTGAAACAACTTAAAAATTTCACTCAGTAGATATTTTTCCGGATACACACAATTGATGTCTTTGTTTATAGTTATGTTGTTCACATGGTGCTGAACTATTATTCCAAAATCCTCTAACGAAATATAATCAACATATCTGTCAACAATGTCCACAATGGATTGTTTGGCAAATTTTTGGAACAGTCTATGTGTTGGTTCATTGCTGTTGAAACAACCAAACAATCTCAAAGTAACAAATTTTTCTTTTTCAGCTGCTAGTCGCGCAATGATATTCTTACTATAGCCATAACTGTCTTTGGGCTGTTTTAAAAATATATCAGATTCTGGTGCATGATCAATATTGGTAGCTCTATCAAATTCAGCACCGCTGCCAATATTGATAAACTGATCGAAAAAGTCGCTGTTGTTATAGAAATTCATGAATATGTCAAGATTGTTTTGTACATCTTGATAAATCAAATCTGAAATCTGAAATTGACCTGTGGCAGTTGCACAATTGATAATCACATTTGGCTGTACCAATTGTAACCATGTGTGTACCTGTTGAAAATTGGTGAGATCCACAGTTTGTCGTACAACCGGTATCACTGTTACAGCATCGCTGGCCAACAACTGTGTTAGATATTTTCCTATATATCCGTTGGCACCTAATACTGCAATTTTCATTCAATACCTAGCTGTGTTAACACAGTCTGATCCAAGAACGGGAACATGGCATCTAGACTACCACTGACAATTTTACCGCTGCTGTCTCTGCGACTTTGTACTCGCGGAATCAACAGTTGATTCTGTACCATGTTGATCTCTATCAAGCACGGGCCATCTGTTGCCAACAAATTTTTTAAATCATGTTGTACATTTTCCATAGTATCTAGACAATACGCCGGAATACCATACGCAGCAGCAACACGAACAAAATCTGGACTGCTGACACCAGATGCCGGATCAGCACCAAATCGTTTACCGCCAAACAGGTTGTCTTGCATTAAGCTAATGGCCAACAGGCCTTGATTATTCAGTATAATGATCTTGATCGGCAACTGATTATGCACAACAGTTTGTAACTCTTGTATGTTCATTTGAAATCCACCATCACCTGCAATACAGATTACTCGCCGGTCTGCATCTGCTAGACATGCACCAATAGCGCCTGGCAATCCAAATCCCATAGAACACAATGCACTGCTAGTAAACAGTCGATCCTGACCGGTATGTCTTAATGCTTGCATGGTGCAAGTAAAACTGGTGCCCATGTCGGTGACCACAACATCGTTGGGTTCTAAACAAGTGCCAAGATGTTGTATAAAATCAAAACTGTTAACAGCAGCAGGATCTCGTACATGATTTTCATCAAACACACTCAATTGTTCTTTCCAGTCGATTACTAGTTCACGCCATTCGTGCCTGATATCATTTTGACATCTAGCAGTCAATTCTGGTATGAAGTGTTTGACATCGGCGGCTACTGCATAATCAATTTTTAAAGTGTGCTTGTGCAATTCGTTGGCATCAATATCAACCATGATTTTTACACTATCAGGTGAAAAATCTTTGCTGTTGTATCCAGTAACTGGAATACTGAGTCTACTACCTAGTATCAATAACAAATCTGCTTGTTGTACAGCAAAGTTTCCAGCTCGTTCGCCTAATAGACCAAAGTTTCCTACATACAGCGGATCATGATAATCAAATAAATCTTTTGCGTTCCAGGTACATACTACAGGAATTTGCAATTGTTTGACTAGATCTTTAAATTCTGATTCAGCATTTGCCAAATGAATACCGTTACCGGCCACAATCAATGGTTGCTTGGCATTGGCAATCGCGTCTAGCATGGCTTCACTGACTAGGGATTTATTTTGTGCAGTGTACGGAACAAAGGCCCGTTGAGTATCGGTATCAATTATTTCTGATTGTAAGTCAATTGGGATATCCAACCAACTTGGGCCCATACGACCAGTAGTGGCCAGGTGCCATGCTCGCTCAACTTCCTGTGTAATTGTGTCTGAATGATGTAACTGAACAGCATAATTGGTACAATGTTGTACCATGGGGACGATTGCTGCTTCTTGCAAACCCAGCTGTCGTAATTCACTGACAGGTTCTGCTGTCAAGGTTTGATGTCTAGGCACTTGCCCACTTATTACTATCATGGGCACACTGTCTTGCCATGCGCCCAACACACCAGTGATAGCATTGCTGCTGCCTGGTCCATTGGTAACTAGAACCATGGCTGGCTTTTTGGCTATACGAGCATACCCATCTGCTGCCATAGCACAGGCCTGTTCGTTGTAATTGTATATCACCTTTAGTCCTGACGCTCTAACACTTTCCATCAAGTGTGCAGCGGCACCACCAGTTACACAGAACACAGTGTCAATGCCGTGATCCTGTAACAGTTTTATTATGTAATCACTGGTTTTTATTTTCATAGTTTTGTTTGATGTAAGTTAATGTTTGGTCCCAGGATTCAAATCTGTATGCGTTATCGTCAATGTACAGGAAGCTTCTAGGTTTCTCAGCAGTAACTTCAGACACGTAATCGGCTATACCATATTGAGTTAACCATTCCCAAACCAATTCAGTTCCTGTCTTGCCATTTACTAGTGGCCTATCCTGCTTGGCCTTGGCAGTGAAAATCACAATACGATATTGTTTGCTTAATTCTTTTACAGCATCCAAACTGCCCGGCAGTGGATAACCGTATATGGTACCGTCGTGATAGCCCAAATGATATGAATGTATTACTCCATCAAAGTCTATACTTAGATTATTGGCATCTGCTGCGAACCCTGGGGGAAATTTTTCCATCATTTTATTGTCATTATAATCGAATTGTCAGCAAAGCCGTCCATTTCTTTAGCGACCTGCTGCACCACTTGCACAGTGCCTACATCACCGGGTCTAACAACTTCATGTCGTCGACCATTGATAGTTTTGATTAGGCCGCCTTGTAGGAACATGATGATGTCTCCGGGATCTTTGCTGTCTAGTATATTGTTACTGGCCACTTGCTCAACAGTGATAAGTCGATTGGCAAAGATATAGGCACGGTCAACAGAATCAATCCATAAACAATCATCAGTCTTGGGCAATTCAAACTTGCTATCCTCGTAACCAGAATCTTTACGACCGTAATTGTCGTGTAGTCTAACTAGGTCATCTTTATCAACCGGAGTTTCTACTTCAAACATCAACACTGGCTCGTTGCCAACTGCATGTGTCTGATGAAACAGACCACGTCGAATCATTTGTTTGGCAGGTGCTTGTAACTGTTTACTGTCTGCAATAAAATTGATCTCTGCAGATCCATCTAGCACAACCAGGCCAGTGCTTTTGCTGGGATGGCAATGCATACTGGTACGCTCGCCAGGATTGATATGCAACAACCACAGGGCCACATCTTTGTTTTTGTACGCAAGATATTCGTAGCCCCACGGTTTACGAACAATTACAGTGTCGTGATTAGGCATTGCTGCGACTGTAATACAGATTGATAGCAGCTTCCATCCAGGCACCCATATGATCGTAATGTGGGCTGGTAATAATATTGTTGTCAATCACAAATGGTTGGTTCACATATGTGGCACCAGCATTGTTGATGTCATCTTCTAAACTGTAATAGCCGCTGATGTTGCGACCTTTGACAATTTTGGCACTGATCAACAGTTGAGCGCCATGGCAGGTGCTCACAATCACTTTGCCTGCTTGATCCCAATCACTGAGAAATTTAAGTACTGTTTTGTTTTGTCGCAGTTTTTCCAAACTCTTGACACCACCGGGCAACACTACCATGTCGTATTCGGCATGATATCGGGCAGGGTCTCGTTCAAAATCGCTTAGTAACACATGGCACGGCATGTTTAATCCAAAGATACCATAAATTCTTCCTTGTGCATCCTGTTTGTCTGCCACAATGTCCACCTGGAAGTTGTCGCCTAGCAAACGATAGTAAGGATATACTAGTTCGTGGTCTTGAAATCCGGTGTAGGTGATAATTAGTGCTTTTTTCATATTTTTCCTTAAACAAATAAACTCATAAAGCCATCAACTTTTTCACCTATGTAGGCAATTTGTTCTGGCGTGATTACTGGGCTGGTACCATGAAAGTATGTGTGTGTCATGGCATGGGTGGCATTCGGATAATTGTCACGGGCCTCTTTTGGATCCATTAAATGACTGTATGCTGGCTGCAACATGATATTGCCGGCAAAGTAAGGCCTTGTTTGAATTAAGTTTTCTTCTAAGTAATCCACAATGTCACTGCGCTTGAACGGTGCGTCCTTACGAACAGTCAATGGGAAAGCAAACCACGATGGGTCAGCATTCGCCTGTGCTCGGGGCAAGTGAAAGTATTCTTCGTACTTTTCGTATATGGCAAACAATAAGTTGTAGTTTCGTCTACGCAATGCATGAATAGTATCTAACTTTTT
The DNA here is from genome assembly GCA_032273165.1 of Chlorellidium tetrabotrys. NCBI lineage: Eukaryota > Xanthophyceae > Mischococcales > Botryochloridaceae > Chlorellidium > Chlorellidium tetrabotrys. The sequence continues at coordinate 4,722 of JAUKPS010098384.1, read as the reverse complement.
AAGTTGTTGCATGCCCATTGCACATTGAAGTTCAATTGGTTTCAAATTATAACCAATCTCATCATACACATACTTGTGATCAAATATTTCACCTGGTAGTTCTGGGATCCATTCTTGGAATCGTTTGCCGCATGTGCCGCATTTTAATTTGTTGGCGTCTGGTCCTACACAATAACACCCTCTGCCCCATTCACGGAAGCTGCGTAGGATTACATCAGTATTGTCGTCATTGGTTGCCACATAACCACCTTCACCCATGGTCATATGATGTGCAGGATAGAAACTGCATGATGCCATCAATCCAAAACTACCTAGTGGTCGCCCGTTGTAGGTACTGCCTAGTGCATCACAGCAATCTTCTAGCAGTATGAGATTGTATTTTTCAACCAAAGCCATAACCTGATCCATGTTGGGCGGGTTACCTAGTACATGTGCAAATGTAATAACACGAATATCTGGATTGGCCGCTAGCACACGCTCACATTGTTCCACATCTAGATTGAGTGTGTCTAATTCGATATCTACAAATACCGGTGTAAAGCCAACTTGTAATGTAGGATTGAGTGTGGTAGGAAAACCCGCAATAGGCATCAATACTCGTGTGCCTTTGGGCAAGTTATAGCCACGCTTGCTAGTTAATGCAGACATCATTAGTAAATTACTGCTGCTGCCTGAGTTGGTAACTATACCTTTGGTCTTGCCAAACTGTTTGGGAAATTCACGCTCAAACCGCAAGCCTTCATTGCCCATAGCCAACCAACCTTTGAGCAAACTTTCTACCCCGGCTATGTATTCTGCTGAGTCGTAGTACGCACCTGCATAGTTAACAAAGTCTTTGCCTGCAGTCCAAGTCTTGTTGGCCTGTTGTTGTTCGATATGTTGCCGAACTAAATCTAAGATTTCTTGCATATTAATAAGTCGCTAAGTGAATGTTCCATGGATCGTGTTGCACTTTCATGCCATATTTTGAAAATAGTAGGTCCAGGCTCCGATCAGAGTACATACACACATGCCCGTTCCTGGGACTCAAGTACCAAAATGTGGGATCACGCCGTCCTTGCATGATGCCAGTGCTGCAAGTGGCCAACAATATGGCACCGCCTGGAGCCAACCAACTGTGCATTTCTGCTACAGTTTCTTGTGGAGTAGGTGTGTGTTCTAACACTTCCCACGCCATAATCAAATCAAATTTCTTGTCTTTGTCCCAGGTAGGAGCAGTGCCCCACATTGGATCCCAACTGTCTACCTTGTATCCGTGTTTGGCTAATTCTTGACCCAACACAGCCGGTCCTGCGCCATAGTCTAGTATACTGATATCTTTCTTTATTTGCAAGCGATTAAGAAAATATTGGGCATCATTGATACTTCTTTTTCCGTTGTATTCAGGATCAACAACAATATAGTCATCGTTGTAAATGAGTTCTTTGAATTCGTCCTTGCTCCATTCATCAAAGTCTGGACTGAACAAGTATTCGCAATGATTGCATTTCAGATAATATATGGCCACACCAGTGTAAGGAAGGTACATGCCGTTGCGTTCTTCGCAGCTTTTGTTAAAATCCACACAGCCCCAAATAGAAGTGTCATGATTGCAAATTTTGCATTTTACTTCAGAATAATTTACATTAGACAATTTCATTTGACCACCTGGGTCAACATGTGCCGAGCCAATTCAATTCTTTTGTCTAATGGCACAGCAGGCCAGTGAATCAAAAAGTCTCCTGATTGCCATTGCCCATCGTTGCCCAACAAATCTTTTTTATAAATGTGTGGAATCAAGCCCGGATATAGATCGTAATCATACGAGTTCATGGTGCGTTGTGGCACAATCTTGATACGGTCCGCCATCATGTCAATGGTGTCAATCATGGCCGATTGATCCAACCATTTGGCATTTGAATAGGCCTCACGCAAGCTCACGATGTTTCGTAACCAATTGATTGTGTTGGGCGTGGCTCTGGCCAAAAAGCTGTCGTTGTTGATATTGTAGCAATCTACAGCAATAATGAAATCATAATCGTCATCTACTAGATCCTCTAACGGAATCGTAAAGTTGGTGATCATGGTATCGCAACCGGCAGCATGAATCCAATCATACTTGCCAGATTCCAATAGATCTGCAATATGATTTGACCGCTCAAAGCTGATATACTGCACAGGATGTTTGAATCCTTGAGTTATTGCAATGGCATCGTAACCCCATTTTTCACAGTAGGCTTTTTTGTTTTGATCCCAGGTTATGTCTGCAAGTGGTTGATATTGTTCATTGTGTGCCGTTACAATAGCAAAATTCATCGTTGATTTCCATAGTAGATAAGTGTATATTATATATTTACAAAAGTTTAAAGTCAAAATTTTTTAATTATAAGTACACATATGACAAAAATATACGATTGTTTTATTTTCTACAATGAGTTGGATTTGCTTGAACTTCGGCTACAAGAACTGTATGATCATGTGGATCATTTTGTGCTGGTAGAAGCCAACCGAACATTTCAAAACGCTGAAAAACCACTGTATTATCGGGACCATGCTGCACGATTTGAAAAATGGGCAGATAAAATAATTCATGTGGCAGTTCAGGACATGCCCACTGACACTGATGCTTGGGGCCGGGAACGGCATCAACGCGATGCCATTTCTAGAGGGCTAGTAACAGCCAGTGAGGATGACATTGTTATAGTTTCGGATCTAGATGAAATCATACGTCCTGAAACAGTGGATCAAATGAAGAATGATCTGGACACTGCAATTTGGGGTCTCCGAATGCCGTTGTTTTATTTTAGATTCAACTACATGTTGACCACCACCGACAGCACCTACACAACCTGGGGCATGGCCTGCCGCAAACGATTATTAACCAGTGCTGAAGAGCTTAGACGCAATAGATTCTCTCTCAACAGTTTTGCACTAGGATACAATCAAGGCGGTGTTCACATGATGGAAAACGCCGGCTGGCAATTTAGTTACTTAGGAGATACTGATTTTGCCCGAGACAAAATACAAAGTTTCTCCCATACCGAAACCAACAGACCTGATGTGCTAGACAATTTGAATGTTGCCCACAGTGTGGCACAAGGTATTGGTCTCATGCCAAGTGCTACGGAGAAATTTGTAGCAGTTCAATTAGACGAATACATGCCACGCACCATACGCAACAACCCAAATAAATACACCAACTATTTGGTACCTGACGCTGTTGCTCGGGTATCAGACTTTTTACAATTTTAATCATGAGCAATTCTTCCTTAGAAATAACAACCATGATTGGTTGTCCGGTAATGTGTACTTACTGTCCACAAGAAAGTCTTCGCGACGCATACGGCGATGATGTCAAATACATGAGCCTTGAAGCCTTCAAGATTGTGATTGACAAAGTGCCTACTGATACACGATTGGATTTTAGTGGACAAGCAGAGCCATGGGTCAATCCAGATTGCACTGACATGGTTGAATATGCATTGCAAAAAGGATTTAGATTAGCCATTTTTACCACATTGTATAACTGGGACGAAAACACCGTACATCGTATGGGCCAACTCATGCTACAATACGCCAGTCAAATTAATATTTTTAAAATTCATTTTCCCGACGAAGCTGGCAACATGCGTGGATGGAAGCCCAGTGCCGAATGGGAGTACGCCTATATTGGCATGCGTACCATTGTTCAGTCGGCAGGCATACATTATGAAGCAATGACCATGAGTGACCAAGGTGTGCATCCAGCTATACAGCATTTACCCGGAGTAGGAGTTAGTCATGGATGGACCATTGCAGCACATGATCGTGCAGGCACTTTGGATGTTGCACAAGTAAAAGATCAGCCAATCAAATTTGCCCCCAAACACGAACAACCAGTCAGATGCGGAAAGACACCTTATTACGATCAGGGTGTGTTGTTGCCCAACGGTGAAGTGCTATTATGCTGTATGGATTATGAGAAAAAACATGTTATGGGCAATTTGTTAGAGCATGATTATGCTGCACTGGCAACCAATCCGGCTATAACCAAACTGCAAGAACTCAATGCATTACCAGTATGGACTGCGGAATCACTTTGCAAATCCTGCACCGATGCAGTTCCTGATCGCAGATACCTTAATGCTTGACACTGCTGTGTAACACTGCTACAATTACGATTCAACTAATCTGGAGTTCAACATGTTCGAATCAATCGAAATTCGCCGAGTAGCAAATGGTTTTGTAGTCACTGTCCAGCTCGAAGACGAGACCGTAGAATATGTGTTTGATACTGCTCGCAAGGCCATGAGTCACATCAAGCAATTTATTGCACCAAAAGCTGGCGAATAAATACAGTACTTTCAACAATTATTGAGGATTCATGTCAAAAATAGTATTAATCACCGGCGGTGCTGGGTTCATCGCACATCATGTTATAGATAAAATTTTACGAGATACCGACTGGAAAATTGTTTGTTTAGATCGGCTTGACATCAGTGGAAATTTAAACAGACTGCACGATATGTTACAAGACCATGATCCAAAAATGGTCGCTGGTAGATTACGTATCGTATTTCACGATCTAAGAGCAGAAATTAACAGTCAAATTGTACATGACATTGGCGATATAGATATTGTATTACATCTTGCTGCTGGTAGTCATGTGGATCGTTCAATTGCCTATCCTATGGAGTTTGTTCAAGACAATGTAGTAGGTACTGTAAACTTATTAGACTATGCAAGAAAGAACTTAACAAATCT
>JAUKPS010098273.1:6697-29333 GCA_032273165.1 Chlorellidium tetrabotrys | reverse complement strand
CCCAATGGATTGACAGTAGAGGTATCGGTAGCAAGAATGCGCATGACAAGTAGTCCTATTAGAAAGTGGGTCTCTGATGGGGTGGATCCCTTATTGAATCAGGTATTTTGACCTTGCTATAGCAAATTGCTATAGCAATCATTAGGGGGTCTCACCATTTTTAATGAGCAGGTAATCACTTGGCTACGTATTGGATATTGGTAGGTCTTATACCTAATCGATCATCATTACCCACTTCAAATAAACTGCCGCTATCATGACCTCAGTCTGCAAACCAGACATCACTGACCCTCGTTCACTTTTGGCGCCACTACCGGCGAGAGATTTTGGTGGTCTTTTGCTTAAAAAGGAGCGTTATATGACCAACCATGGCGTGCGTTTTAAGCCTGAGCAAATGGTTTGCCTGCTACTGCAGATTGAGGCTCTAACTGCTAACGGCAATACTTTAGATAAACCCTGCAAGTCTTTGTCCATTACCAGCCAAAGCCACTATCCCTGGAGCAAGATGGACGGCAGTATGAAGGCAGATCAAGCTAAGAAGTTTAAAGACCTAGAGTAAGAGAGCGCCAGATTGAAGACGTTGGTAGCCGATCTCTCCTTGCGAGAGCTAATGCTCTAGGAAGTCATCAAAGGAAACCTCTGGGCCCCACTAAGCGTAAAAATGCAGCGCAGCTGCTCATGAATAAGCATCCAGTCTCTGAGGGTTCTACATACGGACTGGTGGGACTATCCAGAGCAGCCTATCGGTATATGCCCATCCCAAGGGATGATGAAGAGCTCTTTAGGGCAGAGGTCATCCGCCTTATTTGCGTCAATGGCCGATACGGCTATAGAACAGTGGTCGCTTTAATGCGCAATGCAGGCTGGCAAAGAGCGATTCAAGAGTGGGTTAGTGGATCTGGCAGCGAGAAGGCCTGAAGGCACTTCAGAAACAGCTCCCAAGGCTCGGATTTGCCTAAAAAATGGTAGTTACCTGCGCCTGCGAGTGCAGCATTCAGACCACATTTCGATCTCCCACTTGGCGTTCATTCGAGATGCCTACGACAGAAAGATCCGCACGCTCAGCATGATTGATGATTTACCAGAGTTTGCCTGACGATCCACTGCGCACTGCGTATTGACACTAAAGAAGTACTTGATCAACTAGCCGATGCCATGGTCAACCATACCATCCCACAATATATCCGATCAGACAATGATCTCGCAATCAAAAGCGTGGCTTAAATTTCTACAGCTGGCTACCATTCTGCATGCACTATGGGTCGGAAATAGTGGGTAGCGTGCTCATGCCGTGGGCCGCGAAACATCAAATAGAGATGACTTATATCGAACCAGGTAAGCCACAATAAAATGCTTATATTGAAAGATGCAACCGCACCGTAAGTTATGCCCGGCCTAATCAATACCTCTTTAAATCTAGTGATGAAGTTTAAGACTTTGCCACCGATTGGATGTGGACATACAATCATGAAAAACCAAACATGGGCCCGAGGGAAATACCTTATCACGCAAGTATTCACCCTCAAAATTAAGTGAGGATAGTCAACCAGTCCAATTTCTTGACTTCAGGTATTTGTGAAAATCAAAATAATGATGCTCAGATCATCATTTGAGAATATCAACTCTGTGAAAACTTGTTATCGGCCTATGAGGCATTGGGATAAGCAGCCCATGTTCGAACTCTTGAACGATTAAACACTCTACCCAATCTATCGTAGCGAACCAATGCTTCTTTCGTCAAGGAAACAATTTTCTTGCGAGCATCGGTCCTGTTTTTCTCAATAAGGAGCATTTGCTTTAATTCTAGCTCTCTTAAGACCTTAACTAAGGTCCCCTTGGCTGCAATTTGGCACTGGTGAGTAAGCTCTGTAATGAAAGTAGGTCGGCCACAAAAATATGCCTCAGCCACATCATCAAGCAACAGCACCTCACGTGATGAAAGTTCATAATCCCAATCAATCAAACGTACCTGACGCATAAAATTAAAGTAATGAACGCTCATGTTTTCTTGGAAATTTAGATCGGCACAGCTTAACTTAAATAACTATTTTTATAAATCATTACTCTCATACATAACCATATTGCAAAAGTAGTATTAAATATAATTTTTGAGCGCATTGCTAAAAATTAAACCTTTACCCTAGCAATCTAATTTCGATCACCCAATAAAATAATCTTAGGAGTGTGCGCTTTCTTGTTTGAAACAAACTCTTAGGCGCCTATCATGAGATGATCTACCAATCAGCCTTGCGTGCTACCGCACCATTTAAAGAAATAATGCCAGAACCCCTGGCCGCCTTAATTATGTATGAAAAAAATTCACCATTATTAATGTTGTAAAGCTCAATCTTTTAAAAATCGCTCCTATTAGCTACATTAAGCAAATCTGCGTCTACTCCACAAGATCCCTCATAATGCAAATCGGCTTCTGTAACAGTTGCGCGATGCAATTTTGCCAACAACATAAACGCCTCATAACATTCCAGACTTACAGCGCCTGAGCTTCATTAGCTCTATAAATTAGCTTATCCAGTTTTTTATAGCGCTGGATAGCCTGGGGAGTAAGAATAATTCTCCTTCTCCTTGCATCGCTACCATCCGCAATGCTATAGACCAATTTCTTCGCTACTAATTTTTTAAGCGCTTTGTGCAAAGTTGCCTGTGAAGCTACCTTATTCTGCCTAATTAGATCGCTGACAAAGATAGCCCGCTTAGTGATAAATGCCTGAGCAACCAAATTAAGCATTCTGATCTCGTTAAGGTCAAGATTCAATTTGCTATCTATATAAGTGGCACACTCATAAAAATGAAGGTACAAATACATAATCTTTTTATAAAGTCAAAAGAAGATCATAGCTTTGGTCGCCATGCAATTGCTTGGCTTAATTTTACTAGCGATTATTTGCTATATGCTTTAGGTCAATCGCAGGCTTGTGTATAAGATATAAAAATATTTTTTATTATCATTAAGTTCTTTTAAAAACTTAAAAATAGCTTACTTAAAGGCACCAATAGCACTGGTAATTGCGATTAGCCTAACTGACATTTGAGGTCGGTATGGTGCAGTATTTGAGTATAAAAACTATCAAGCATTGTTTAGCTTGGAGTTGCTTCGGCTTTTAACATTGTTAAAAAACCCCCACCCCCTTTTGAAGGATGGGGGATAACCCCAAAACCAACGTTTATGCGTCGTCACAACGCATATTTTAATTTAATGAGATAGTTGATATAGAGCAATCCCTAAAATAAGGGATATCAGCAACAGTGATGACTTATCTATTCAACACGCATGACATGCTATCAATTTTGGTTTGGTTCGATCGCTATAGGAATTAGTCGCTCCCAGTCCATCATGCAATCTGATATGCCATACAAGTCCTTATCCTGTATAGATTCAATTGCACCAACAATGGAATTTGCCGATCCGATGGACCGTTCATCGTAGATCACATGAAAAAGTGGCTCGTTAGATACGGCAATATAAAAAGGCTTTAATAAAGTATCGTGTTTTAAGATTTTAATCACTAAGTTGAAACTTAAATAATGTGGATAATCTAGCTTAACTCAGTCATCAATAAATTTATATCGCTTAAATAAGGGATATGCGCACATGCTAGGTGATGTACAAGATTCCCCACCCAATAAGCGTTCTGGGTGAATTAAGTCGCGCCTTTTAATCTCGATTTATATTTTAGTTTTAATATTTTTCTTAGCCCTCATTTCTTGATAGATCTGCCAGGTTAAGCGTATTCAAATTACGGCGTTTTGCATAGCCAAAATCAGTGGGCATCTTCATTCAATCACACTACTCCCAAAGAATTGTGAATTGCGTATTACCGCCTAAAAGGCCGCTCGTTACCGTTCAAAGTGAACCAGCAGTGCTGAGCAGACCACTGGCTCACTTTTTGGCTTAAAACTAACTGCTGGCTTTATTAATCTTGCGTTGTCGCCTCATGGATTCACCCTCAATTTCAATGCGCTCCGATCCACTAACGAGTCGATCCAAAATTGCATCAGCTACTGTTGGATTTCCTCCGCTGAGATATCCATGCCACTCGCTAACCGGAAATTGGCTGGTAATGATGGTGGAGCGCAATGCACAGCGTTGCTCTAGCACCTCCAATAAATCACCTCGACCAGTAGGATTCAATGGAGTAATGCCCAGATCATCCAAAATAAGTAAATCGACTTTAGCTAGCTGAGCCAGTCTTTTCCGATAGGTTCCATCACCATGGGCAATAGCTAAATCCTCTAGTAACAAAGGAAGTCTTCAAAATAGGACTGATAGTCCATAACGACAAGTCTGATTGCCAAAAGCGCAAGCCATCCAGGTTTTGCCGCCACCGGTCGGACCGGTAATGATGAGATTAACTCCTTGCCTAACCCACTCAACTTTGGCCAATGAAGCAATGTGGGCTTTATTCAAGCCTCGACCAGGCAGGTACTTAACATCTTCAATACAGGCATTTTCTCGCAACTTGGCTGTCTGAAGTAAACGCTTTAGGCGCTTATTGTCTCGAAAAGTCATTTCCTCGTCGACCATCAGCCCAACCCGATCTTCAAAGGCCAAGTCTTTGACGGCAGCGCTGCAGAGTTGAGCCTCAAAATTCTGGGCCATGCCCATAAGTCGTAGGCTGTGCAATTTTCGTTTAGTTTCTTCAATCATCATTTTGTATATTCTTTCGTAGTGGTGCGTAGTGTTATTTAGTGGTAGTAGGTAGAGCCACGAACATTGGGGTGCTCTAACTGGGCCTCTTGGATTTCATTATTTGAATTGGGCTGACCATCTAATCCAAGGCGCAAAATCGAGCGCAGGCTGGATATGGCATAGGCATCAATTTCCAATGCTCTTGCGCAGGCCAATTCCATTCTTAGGCCGCCATAGTCTTCTGCCCATTTCTTAAATATGGTATTTAAACGATAGCCCTGCTCATGACCGCGGGTTTTTTCCAGCAACCTTTGTAGCAATTGGGTGTCTGATCCGCCTGTAGTCTGCGCCCAGGTCAATGCGCTAGTTGCGCTCCATGATCCAAAGCGACGGTGCGCCTCTTCCATGTGCTCAAGCTTAATCGCCATGGTTTGTCCATGGGATTTTGCGTGACTTGCTACACGCTCCCCCGTGTGCAAGACCTCAATCGCGCCTATGCTAATTCGAAGCCCGACCTTTTTCCCGGCCAATTGCCACGGCACGCTGTAAGCGCACCCATCAACGGTAACGCAGTAATCCATACCAACGCGCGCTTTGAAAAATTGTGCGAACTCATATTGCTGGTCAGGTAATGGTTTTAAGGCGGGATAATCTAAGGATTCAAATAATGAACGCCTTGACCCTGCTGTTTTTTGAAATGGCTTGCTATTTATTTCAAACAAAAGTTCTTGTATGGCCGCATTGAGATCTGCAAGACTAGTAAAAATATGTTGGCGCAGGCGAAATAATATCCAGCGCTCAACAATCAAAACTCCATTTTCCGCTTTAGCCCTATCTTTTGGTTTGTACGCTCTAGCCGGAATTACCAATGTCCCATAATGCTCTGCTAGCGCCTGGTAGGTTGCATTAATAATGGGCTCGGTTCTGCTCGCCTTGGTTACAGCCGATTTAAGGTTGTCGCAAACAATGGGCGATGGCACCCCTCCAAAGTGCGTAAACATGCGTACATGCGCGTCAATCCAATCCTCTATTTTTTGAGACCAGTTGGCTTGTGCATAGATATAGCTAGAGGCCCCGAGTACGCCTACAAATATCTGGGCATATTTTGGATCTACCTTGCCACGCTCATAAATTGGAAAAGTGGGTGCTGCATAATCTACAAAGACCTTTTCGCCAGGGGTATAGATCTGGCGCATAAAGCGCTTCAAACTCTTTTTATAAATTCGGCAGTGGGTACAAAAACGGCTGTACGATAAGCCGCCTTGGTTTTGAGCCAGATACTCCTCATGCAAGATTTGCAAGGTAGCACCTTTTTGCTTCATCGCCGCATGAATTTGCTCCCAATCTGGCAATGTTTTCCTAGTAAATTGCTCGGCCATATCGCTTGGATATAAATGCCTCTCAAGATCTAGATCGCTTAACTGTGGTTGCAGTGGCCAAGTGAGCCCGCAAGCAGATAAGCGAATTAAATATTCACTAGCGGCGTTTCTAGAAATACCAAGGGATTTGGCAATCTCTCGTTTACTGCTGTGGTGTTCGTAGTGCAGTCTTAATACATGTCTAATTTTTCTCATGCAAATTCTCCTATTCATTTAATTGGGGATTGGTGATGGCTAAAAGCCAAAACCAATCCCACCCCTCTAATGAGGGCGAGCCAAGGTAGGTGCGCCAGTTAATGGAATTTGTGCAAAGCCAAGCCAAAAGGGGTCATCCCCATGACAAACCAAAAAAGATGGATTGACAGGGGTGATGAAGTAGCGAGAAAATGTGATTTTCAAAGTGGCATTTATTCGCCACTCCAAGCCCTTAGAGTTCGCTCTCTAAGGACTTTATCTTTTGGCCATTGCGGTTTCATGGACCCATTCATTTCTCCTTGATGTTGATTGAGTATTCATTGCTGGCTGGGTCACATGGCCCCGTCAGCAAAACGAGTGTGCCTATGGGTAATAGGCAAGTCACCCGAATACAATCAATTCTTTTTCATACACTACACATTGACATCCAATGGCCACCATGAAAACCAAGCCAGAAATAGGCAGGCCGCCACGCACGCGGCTAGAAAAGTTGCGGGAAGACGTTTGGATTACGGGGGTTAAGTTCCAATCAGGGCTAAAAACGGGTTACGCCCTAGAAAAAGCCATCGAGCCCCATAAAATCAAACGTGAAAAGGGTCATATCAATCGTCCAAGAAAGTGGGATAACTATGTCAATGGCACTCAGGCCCAGGAAAAATCAAGGACAAGCCAAGCTCCGTTGAGTTAGCTGAGGCAATATTCCCGGGGACTGCCCGATGGCATGAACATCCTATCTGGAGAGTCTTGGATGAGGGGCCTATGGATCGATATGAGTGCGAGATCGAGATAAAGCGATTGGACCGCCTTGTAACTGAAGTTCTGTATGAAGAGCTACCCAATCTTGCGGGGCAAAAGGTGCTCTGTGCATTTGAGCCTCATGTAGCAGATTGGCTGATGCGCCTGGGGAGCTTAGATGGCTTAGCCGCCACCCTCTTGTTGGTACGTTATGCAGAAGCCATTTCTTCATCGGAATTGCGCAAAGATGCGCTGGCCTGTTACCCCTCTTTCCAGAAAACAATCCCCCTCATCCCCATGCTAGAGCCTGATTCTTGCGAGCTTTTTGAGCTGGTAGACGTGAGATTTAAGCATTGGGCATTTATCTCCAATAGCTGGCGCATGGATATCACCATCTTTCGAGAAAACAGTGCCAAGGACTTGCGCAAAATGGGGTGGAGATTAAAAACTCATGGATGGATTAATTGATTGGGATTACGCGATAGTTTTGTAAGGGTAAAACAAAGCATATTTAGAGGCCTGCCTAAAGGCTCGATAACCCCCAATCAAAAAATGTCAAAAACCCCCATCGCAAATAGGTGGAGCATTGATGAGTGCGTCTTATCCCTAATTATAGGGAGTGTAATTCATAGGGCGAGTCAGTAAGATGCATAAGTCTATTTAAGGTTAATCAATTAGCAATATGAAATCCGCGCCGAAAAAATATAAGCATCCTCAAAATAAAACTAATCCTCAAAAATACCTATCTATAAATAGGGATGTAAATAAGTCTACTAGAACATCTTTTGCCCCCGTCCTTCGCGATCAACTTCAAAGAAGTTGTTACTTATGGGGCGCAGTCTGCTTAATAGTGATTGCGGTATTGCTGACTTATTCCAATAGCTTTAGAGGGCCTTTTATTTATGATGATAATTTCGTAATTGGCGCCAATCCTACTATCACCAAATTATGGCCCATAGGTCTATTCCAAAATATTCCTGAAGGCGTAAATAGTGGAGCACTGCACGTCATCTTCTCCCGCCCGACCACGAATTGGACCTTTGCCTTAAATTACGCCTTGGGCGGACTTAATCCCTTTGGCTACCATGTTTTTAATGTATTAATGCACCTTTGCAGTGGCCTGCTCGTTTTTAGCATTATTCGTAGAACCTTACTATCCAAACCCCTTAAAGAGCGATGGGGAAATCATGCGACTTTACTTTCTTTGGCCATTGCCTTGCTTTGGGCAATCCATCCCATCCAAACCAATGCCATTAACTACATTACTCAGCGCCTAGAGTCCTTAGCCGGATTTTTTTATCTAGCGACGCTGTATTGTTTGATTCGGGGAAGTGAGTCAAAGAAACCAGCGCATTGGCTGAGTATCGGCCTATTGACCGCCTTTTTGGGGATGGGCTCTAAAGAGACTATGGTTACTGCGCCTGTCATTCTTTTGCTTTATGACAGAGCCTTTTTAGCGGGGAGCTTTAGGGGTGCACTATCAAAACGCCCAAAGTTTTATTTGGGGCTACTTGCAGCCACGGGGTTTTTAATAGCATTATTAATGTCAGGGTATTCCTCAGCCGGTTCTTTGTCCTTAAATTCACGCGGTGCTGGGCCAGATACATTGACCTACGCAGCCACTCAATTAGGCGTACTCCTTCATTACCTTAAATTAACGGTATGGCCAAATCCCCTGATTTTGGATAACTATTGGCCAGCGGCCAATACGCTCAATGCAATTTTATGGCCCGCTTTAGCGATTACAGCGATGACGGGATTGACGTTATGGGGATTTTTAAAAAATAAACCGTGGGCATTTATTGGGCTTTGGTTTTTTATCATTCTTTCACCCTCATCTAGCTTTGTGCCGATCATGGATGAGTATGTAAATGAGTACCGCATGTATTTGCCTGTTTTAGCGCCAATTACCTTAATGGTAATGGGATTTTATTTTGGACTAAAAAAAATTCAAGAAAACGCCAGCTCATTTAATTTATGCAACAAAGCTTTTGCACTCACTATTGCCATCGCTGTTGTTGCTATGGCTATTGTCAGCCAAAATCGTAATAATGATTATGCAAGTGAAATAGCGATCTGGTTAGATAATGTCAAAAAAACCCCGAATAATCCACGGGCCCACAATAATCTAGCGCAAGCCTTAGCAGAAAAAGGGCGGCTCACGGAAGCGATTGATGAGTTTAAGAGGGGTATTGCTCTATACGGAAGCGATAGTGTTAGCCATAATAATCTTGGACTTGTTTATGAAAAAAACAATCAGTTTGATGAGGCGATTGCGGAGTTTAAAAAAGCAATCCAAATCAGTCCTCGCTATGGTGATGCTCATGCGAATCTTGGGCATATTTTTGGTAGAAGCAAGCGTCTTAGTGAGGCTGCCCTTGAACTCAAATTGGCTATTGAGCTTAATCCCGGCAATGCAGAGGCACACAAGAATTTGGGGATAACCTATTACCAGCTAAATAAATTCGAATTAGCATCCCTAGAATTTAAGGCCGCAAATGCCATTAACAATAGTGATGCTTCTATCTCTGACTATCTCCAATCTTCATTAAATCGTCGAGCCATAGAGCTTTATAAAGCTGGAAATAAAAATAGTGCAATTGAAGTGTTAAAGGATATTTTGAGCATCAACCCAAATAATCCAAGTGCAAAAAATAATCTAGCAATCCTGACTGGCAAATAGATCCCACTAGTTAATCGAGAGTTAATCCCCATATCAGTGCGCAAGCCGTCGAAAGTCACGCTTCTCAATTTCACCCCCCCCCCATGAAAAATAAAAAGATTTCTAAAAAGTCAAAATCATCATCCATTGGAGGCTCATTGACCCCCAATAAGCTGATCTCGCGATCATGGCATCGAATTGATATTGGTATTTTGGCGGGCCTGTCATTGCTGATGTTTCTCGATATCTTATTTAACCCCAATCAAATCCTTTCGCAACAAGGAACAGATATTTCCGGTCAATTTCTTGCTTGGAGAGAATTTGGATTTGAGCAGCTACGCAGCGGTAATTTAGCGTTATGGAACCCATACGTTTTTAGTGGCATTCCTTATGTTGGCGGCTTTCAATCAAGTATGTTTTATCCGTTAAATTGGATCTTCTTGATTATGCCGGTTGCAATTGCCATCAACCTTTCGATTGCGCTTCATATTTTTTTCACCGGCGCATTTATGTATCTCTTGGCAATGCAACGGGGACTGCACAGGGTTGCTGCGGTGACAACAGGCGCACTCTTGATGTTTTGTGGAGCTGGCTTTTTGCATATTTACGCCGGCCATCTTTCGAATATCTGCGCTATGCCATGGACACCATTAATTTTCCTGGCGATTGATGGGTTATTTAAAGCTCGGCAGCTTCGATGGGTATTGCTAGGCATTGGGGCAATGGCAATGCAAATCCTAGCGGGGCACCCACAATACGTGTTTTACACGGGGGTAGCGGCTGGCATCTATGTGTGCTTTAGATTCGTAGGGGCGGAACAACGTTTTCGCATTGCGGGTGGATTGCTGGCTATCTTGGCGGGTGGAGCAGCAATTACAGCCATTCAGCTATGGACAGGCATTGATGCAAGTAGTGAGAGTTTGCGAAGCAAGGGCGTGCCATACGAATTTGCCGCAATGTTTTCATTTCCACCTGAAAATCTTCTGACGATGGTGGCGCCAGGCCTGTTTGGAGATCTCAGTACGCCCTCATACTGGGGGCGGTGTTATTTATGGGAAATGTCCGTTTTCTTTGGTGTTACTGGACTAGTTTTGGCAATTTATGGCGCCATTCGTGGTGAAAAGAAGTCCCAAATTTTTTCTTTGCCGATGACGTTGATCTTGCTAACACTTGCTTTAGGCTCCCACACGCCATTATTTCAATTTCTATATAACTATATTCCGGGATTTAATTTATTTCGGGGAAATTCAAAATTTATCTGGGAAGCATCCATCTTCTTGACCATGCTTTCAGGAATTGGTTTGGATGCGCTACTTCGAAGTAAGCAAAAAATTCTTGTATGGCCAATATTTTGTGGAGCGGTGGCGCTCGCCATGGGCGCCCTTATTTTATTACTTGGATCAGGAGGTGGCAATGCCGATTGGTGGCGAGACATCATCAATGCCATGCTCTCTACCCATGAATCCTATTTAGCATCGTCAGTTGCTCAGAGCGGAGAATTTCTCAAACAATCGGTGGAACAAGCCTCTTGGGCGCTGCTCAAAGCATCCGGGGTCTTGGCCTTGCTTGGGGCTCTCATTTTTGGCGCACGCCATGCGCGATGGCCGCTCTATGGGGTTGCCGCATTAGCGATCCTTGAGGTATTTACCTTTGCCTATGTCTCTCGTGCATCACTAGATGTGGCCCAAACTCGTAAGCCTGAATTGGAGCAATTTTTGGCATCCAATCCAGGTGACTACCGCATCCTCAACCCTATTGCCCCTAATTTTGGAATGTCCATTAAAAAGTCCGATATTTGGGGCAATGATCCCGGAGTTTCGCTTCGATATGCGGAGTTCATAGCTCATACCCAGCATATAAATCCCGACGACATCACACAGAATATGCAAATAAGCCAACCTAGCCAGCTTTTTCGCATGCTGAGATTGAAGTATGTATTTTTACTAAAAGACAATCACATGCAGGTCATAACAGCGCCTAGCCCGATGGATCGAGCAATATTACTTTATGACTACAAGGTGATTAAGCAGCGAGATGCTATTTTTAACGCCATGGACGCAGTCAGCTTTGATCCCTCCAAGAGTGTGATTTTGGAATCAAAGCCCACTCCCGCACCAGTTCTCGCAACCCAAAAAAACAAAGGGGCTGTTCACATAGTGAACTCATCAACGGATGAGATCACTTTTGAGGCTGATTTGTCATCGCCGGCAATATTGTTAGTTACGGATGTTTATTCCAAAAATTGGCGCGTACGAGCGCTAGAGGGCAGCACCCAAACCAATTACAACGTGATGCCAGCAAACTATACTTTGATAGGCATTCCCTTGTCCGCGGGCCATCATCATTTTCAACTTGAATATATGCCGGCGGCCCTTCAAAGAGGCATGTGGATTTCAATCGTTTCGTTAGTACTATTTTTAGCCATTCTTGGATGGGATATATTTCGGAGGAACAGACGTCGTACTTAGCTCTACTGATGACTGATGTAACCCATCCCTATAGCCAGCTTTTACTCTCAGCCAAATATGCGTAGCCCTACAACTATTTTGAATTCAGTGTAAGTCCTACTCAGCACCACTAGTTCACCTTGAATGTCGCCAAGCGGCTTTCTTGAGTGGCAACAGGTAGGCCTTTTTGGCGGCTATACACATGAATCACATGCAAGCTCTTTTCATGTCTCAATTAGCTATGTTAAAAATTAGCTAAAGGTCACCCCTCCACTAAGGAGCAGCTATTCCCGTTGGGCGGATAGATTAAAAATTATCAGACATGAAATATATACAAGCGTAATTTGAGATCAATGCTATTTTTATAATACTAATAATTGATAGATGCATGCCTAACAATATGAAATAGATGCTTTAGAAAGCGCATCTTTAATGTAAATCTTATTGTGCTTGAGTATAAATAAAAAAACCCTGCCCCATTTAAGGGGCAGGGGCGTCTCCTACCAATCTTTAATGACTTTGTTTTAATAAATGCTATCAATAAGCACCAATTCCTGAAAGGCGGTGCAGCCTTCCATTGTCATTTATTAACTATGGGGCCATTGATACCAACCAATGCATATTATCAGCACATAGCTTAGATTAAGCCCATCACATTTATTAATGGGCTTAATAAATACCGATTAAACCATTACTGCCAGCTGTAACGTCTATCTAGTTTTAGCCCAAAGACCTCCGATACTTTATCTGCAATTGCCCCGGGAGATGCCACTACTGAATTGCCGCAGGTTTCGTTAGCAGTCTTTAGAACATGCCAAAGCATAGTTCCATCTCTTGGATTACTATTAGTTCTAGTCACTTTCACCGCATCCAAATAACGCTGCACGGAGTAAGCCCCTGGATTAACGGCGCCAAACTGGTCTGCAGTTATTGTTGATCCTTTACATTGCGCATCTGTATTGTTTACCACTAGCATGCCGCCAGCCCATCCTTCAGGAGCAGTTTCTAGGCCGATGCTTACAACTGTTGTGTTTGGGAATAAATCCCTATAAAGCTTCCAAGCCGTAACACCATCGTAATGCTCAGTTTGCGCATCGTAACTCATGATGTTAAGGTAATCAATCTGCGAAGGACTTACCAGGGGACTATTTCCCTCAAACACCAGTCGTTCACGTCCCGCACTGCCACCCCAGAAACTGGTTCTGCCATTACATGCAGCAACGCCAGTATTAGAAGTTTCACTAGTGCAGTCAGCGCCTGTTGACCATGCTGCTAATGCAAGCTTGTTTGATCCCGCCGCAAGCTTCAAGGCCTTGATGACATTAGCATACTCAGTCTTAAGGCTAGCTGATCCAGTAATCTCATAGTCAATTTCCAGACCATCCAAACCCAGATCCGCTTGAATTGCTCTTAATGCAGTGATTATCGACCCCGAACCAGCGCGACCTTCTGCGGCCAAAGCAGCCCATTCGTTATAGGTGGCGCCGCCCACTGCTAGCATTACCTTTATACCCCGTCCATGCAATACATCAATTGCACGCTTAATATCTCTTGGACTGGCATTAAAGTTCAGGCCGGATCCCGTCCAAACATTTTGCCCCGACGTCCAACTAAAGTTTGGCTGAGCAAACGAAAGTGAAATATGAGTATAGGTTCCAGGCACGCGGGCCAACTTACTTGCGACTAAGATCTGGTCATCGGATAAAGGGTTTCCAGCCCAATCATTGGATGAGAACCAATTATCACTCCAGGATGGGTAATAGCCAAAGAAAACTCGTCCATTTTGATTCGCCCAAATAGACCCGTCAACCGTGGTAGGTTCACATGGAAGTGTTGTGGAGCAAGCTGCAGCGACTGGAGTTGATTGAGCAACCGTTGTGACT
This sequence comes from Chlorellidium tetrabotrys, assembly GCA_032273165.1. Classification (NCBI taxonomy): domain Eukaryota; class Xanthophyceae; order Mischococcales; family Botryochloridaceae; genus Chlorellidium; species Chlorellidium tetrabotrys. The sequence continues at coordinate 15,384 of JAUKPS010098273.1, read as the reverse complement.
GCAGCTTTTGGCTCCTCATTTTTGTCAGCAATCGGTGCAGCAGTTGATGAATTACCCGCACCACCAACCACCGTCAACACGCAAGGAGATGACGGCCCGCCGTTATAGCTAATGGTGCAATTTAGCGCCCCCAAAGCTTGGACAACAGACGTCATCGAACCAGATCCCCCGAAACCTGTTTGCGTAGAACCCCCATTAGAAACCCTTCCATTCCATGATTTATTGGAGAAGGTCATTGTTTGTCCGGACTGGGCTTGATCATAATTACCCCAACTACCCATATTGTTTAAGCCGGCAGGAAGGGTAAAGCTAACGCGCCAGCTTTCCCAGGTTGAGCCGCTAGTATTGGCGATTGAGAGTGTGCCATTAAAGCCTCCACCCCACTCAGTGGTTGATGAGATGGTGACTGATGCTGGACTAGATTGACCAGCAGTAGCGGCGGTCGCCGGCGCATTTCCGGCGCTACCGTTAGCCCCGCCCGTTGCGGAAGATGCTCCAGAGGCAACGCCAGAACCCAAAGGAGGGGTTGGCTTTTCAGCCACCTCTGTAACTTTTTTTGCCGCAGTTGGTATTGCGACCTTGAAATTAGCCCAAGAGCGAGTTGCCTCAGTTACAGCTGTTGCATACTGTGCGGCACTCATTGATGCCTTGGAAGCAGTAAGATTAATCGCTTCACTTCCATCATCATACAAAACCAAACAGGTTTGATTGCCAATTTTGCAATTTGATCCATCAGTAATTTTTGATGAGCCCGACCCATTAAATCCAATTGAAAATGGGGTTGGAGTCAATGCAGAACCGGTCAGCGGGGCGATATTTCCCCATGACGGCAATTGCAAATCAAAACTTCCATTTGTTGAGGTTGAGCTGACATTCCACCAGCCTTTAGCATTTAATAACTTGCTTTCAAATGATATCTTCGTGCCCCCATCAATCGATTGATTTGTGAAGTTGTAAACCAGAAGTTGACCGGTATACCCAGCCCAACTATCTGAAGCGCTACCCCATGAACTTAAAGACTTAATTACCAATACTACAGGCGCAGTATTAGCGATCGCGGTCTTAACCTCCTTAATATTTAAAGCTGCCGATACCGAAGCGGCAGAAGTGGCAGCCTTAATTGCATTGCTGGTATCAATAACCATTGGTGCATTTGCTGCAGCGATTGATTGTGCTTGACTACTAGCGAGCTTAATGGTGCATGAATTTTCAGTGCAGCTTGTTGAAATCGCATCAAGCAAGCGGTCCATTGCATCCACTGTTGGAGTAAAGGCAGCATTGATGATTCCCAATGCGCTGGTTGAGACCCCAAATGCACCTATTAACGGTGAAATTGCTTGAAATACTGCCTCTGCAGCCGCAGTTCTTGCGGTAGAAAAATTTTGTGCATTTGTGCCGGCTTGATTAATGGCGATTCGGGCAATCATATCTGTTAATGGTGTGACATTAATATTTGTGCCAACAGTCCCATCAGCGGCTACAGAGCTTAAATCAGAACCTAAAATAATAGACCGATAGCTTTTTCCATCGTAGGCAACTGAAATTATGTATGGCGCCTGATCAGCATCAAGCTTAAGCTGATAAAAGCCATTGCCATCAACCACTCCACTGGCAACTTCTGTACCATCTGTTTTGGTAACGATGAATTTTCCACCGGCCATTGGCGCTCCGGTAGCGGCTGTTCCTGATATATTGTTTCCAGCCAAAATTACGCCATTTGTATTGCCCGTGGAAATGCCGTTACCGCCACCGCCACAAGCACTCAATACCAAAGAGCTAGCCAATAACATCGGCAAATAAATTCCAGTTAATCTATGTAACACACGGAACTCCTGTTCAATTTTAATTTTGATAGCCTCGTCCATGCAAACGCATAGATAAGTCAATGCAGCTACACGCAATCATCATCTACATTAGCGGGATGTTCAATAGCAAGAAAAGACTAGTATATTTTTTAAAGAAATTTACGCGGGCAATAATTTTCACTCTTTTAAAAAATTTTGAAGATTATTTTGATTGCCACATCCTGGAAGATAGGCGCCATCAGAAAAATAGACTAGCAAATAAAATATTCATAACCAAGGGGTTCTCCCCAACAAGACACACTGTCAGCATATGCAAAAGATTTACATAAATCACTGCATATCAAATCGAAAAAGAATGTCTTGCAATATAAGGCTAAGTTAATTTATAGGTAAATCTAAAAAAGAAGAAATAATTTACATCAGGAAAATACGGGATCGCTCTTTTCACATTGATGCGATGCCTTAATAGCGGCATTACGGATGGCCCTAATAAGAGAAACCCTATCCCGCCCTTTCCTCATTATTTCTTGCGCTAACTCAGGAAATTTTTGATCAAGAGCGTCTTGTGCAAAAAACTTAAATGCATCATGGGGAATGCTTCTTTTAAAAACCTCTCTGGTTTCAAGTTGGATTATTTGATAATGCAAACTCGATACCTTAATTCTGCGACAAACTAAATCTAAGTTTTTAAAGCTACCCTCGATAATTTGGTAAAAATACCCCTCTCTATAGAAGAGAACGCTGGTCAATTGATGTGACTCATTCCAAGCTCTAGAGTCTTTAATAAGCGCCAGAAAATCCTTATGGCCAATCGCCTTCATTGCTTTACTAATATAGCAAAGCTCCACAATGCTTGATGAATAATGATCCATTGAGACCTTTCAATATTCGGCATAAATTAGTAGAAGCCGCCTTTCATCTCTAAACAACTTCAGCCTAAATAAAAAAAATCAAATATAGAATAAATATATGTACCGCAAAATAGCAAAGGTAAGCTACATGCAAACCTGTAGCGTATGATGAGCCCCACCTTTATTAAGGGATCCCATAGTTTCAGATAAAGTTTTCGCGCCTAAACCCCTTCCTGCATAAAGAACTCTATACAGATCAGCGCCCAAATAATAGTTAGATTAGGCGTTTTCATAACTCGAACTTACGGCGCTATCTGATTTAATTGTTGCTATAGCCTGGATAAGGACATCTAAGTGCGCTTCAAATGCTCCACCCTTACCCGTTGATGATCTATCCGTCATACCAATATTGTCAAAATTTGCAGCGGCACCATAACCCAAGAAAATAAATGATTTTTGAGCGCCCTCAGCGCCGCTAATTAGGAGACGATTACCATCATCATGGAAATTCATCTTAGAAAGGCTTAGGCTTGAGTTAACCATTAAGCTGATACTATTTTCCATATAGTCAGCTTCTTGAATTTTCACAAATGATTCAGTTAGCTTTAATGTCTCAACATAGACTAATCTCCACTTGCTGAATTTAAAACTAAATTGCCCATTAAGTACGGGCTTTTCCTTATGGCCGCTAACGACCCCTGCTGAAATGAATGGGCCACTTTCCACTAGAATGGGTGACAGACTTGAAATGGAATGAGTGGCAACTTTCACTGAAAGATGTTCTAGAAACTGCCACAAGAATTTTGCAGCATCTCAATGGTGTGTTTCGTTACGCCCAGGCCAAAGGTTTGTGTGAGGGCAATTCTGCTGCGCCAGCGAAGGAAATTCTTCCTAGAAAGAAAACTAATGGACGTATGCCGGCATTGCTTGATTGGAATTCTTTGGGCGCCCTCTTACGCTCTGCAGATGCAGCGCGCCTTTCACCATCCGTGAGAGCGGCGCATCGCCTTCTCGCTTTTACTGCGACACGCATCAGCAATGTTGTGCAAGCTGAGTGGAAAGAATTTGATCTTGATGCAGATATTCCAATCTGGGTAATACCTCGCGCCAAGATGAAAGATCACACGCGCATTGGTGATCACCGTATTCCTTTAAGCCCACAGATAACTGCGGAAAATTTCCCCCGCAAAGAATGTGATTATTGACGAATATGAGATGATATATATTGGAATGACCCCTTTAAAATAGGGTTACATTTTTTTATTCACGAAGTCTCCTCTGGCATGTAGATAAGAACAAGGATGCAGCACCCCTAAATCTTGCATAGCTCAAACTTGCCAGCAGAGTAATGGCGGCCTTAAAATAGCAAATATTAGGGAGTGATTTTTTGATTGGCATTTGTTAAAAGGAAGCCTGTTCAAATAGTCTAGATAGTAGATGTTTCCTCCGGCCTTAGTGCCGGTTTTTTTGCATCCGATCCCAACAGTAGCGCCGATCCAATCCAGGATATCAACGATCTAATTCAGTCTGTTGGCGCAGACTGAAAATACATCCAATAGGTTGCCGCAACAGCCAGGGCAATAGCAATGATTAATAACCCTTTGATCCACAACAACCGCTTTGGTCGCATTGCCAGGCACGCGCCACAAAAATATTGTCCCTCAGCAATATAAGACCTGCAGCTCCAACAAACAATGCATTTCATAATCATTAAAAAAATAAAAGGTTTCCCTGCGAAATCAAATGAGGGTTAGCAACAGGGTCACTTACCACAATCTTTGAGTCCTTTGCCTGGCCAGCACGCTCAGGACATCTATTAATAAGTACAGCAAGCCACATTGGAGATCTATTGCAATCTAACATCGAATATGGATAAGCTCTTTGGGGGCCTCAGAAGTTAGCGTGGTTCCTTTTTTCATTTTGATCGCCCTCCAAATTAAGCCAAGTTTCAAGCGCTTTAAAAATAATGTCATTTTTTGAATGCTCATTAAACCTTAGGCAAACCATTCGTATGTCCTGCCGAATGAATTGCAAACCTAAGATTTTTGGCCGTGCCCTTAAGGGGAGCCTGCAAACCTTCAACCTTAAGGCATCAATTTCTCGGGACATTAAATTTGCATACTCGCCGATGCGGAGAGTGCTAACGGCCATACTCTCAACCGCAACACAACTAATATCAAAATTCCGATGACTGAAATCCAGAATCGCGGATTTTTTAAACACGGCCTTATCTCCAGAGCCAAATGGTTTACGGTTAACTCACGAGCCGTTCGGCTAATAATTTGACGCTCCGATTTTCCAGAAAACCCTTAAAGCTCTTTATTGCAATAATCAATTGCTAAATTAATAGCACCGCCCTCTAGCAAGATCTCAACCAATAAAAGTATTTTTTGCTTATTGAAAAATTGATTATATCTTGTTTGTGTAACTGTGAGCCAATTATTACGGAATGGCATCACATAGATTTGCTATATTGACTGCTTATTTTTATTGACCTGGCCTACTTGTAGCGCTAAGAGTTTAGTTCTTTAGAGTCTGTTTTTCTGCATTCAAATTTTGCGATTGTTTTACTAATTGCAAGTAAGTCAGATAAGCCAATTTTTACTGTTATATTAAAGCTATATGAAGTAAATTAGCTCCATTTCAGGAGCGCGCTCCCAAGCGCTATTTAGTTGTGCTGGCAATCAGACCTCTAAATTTCTAGAGGCGACAGCTTCATGACCTCTGCAAATAACCAAAGGTTTTTCTTTGACTAATGCTTGGACTTTAGTTGAATTGTGGGGTACTCAGACATCTTCGACAGCAGCTCCGGATTCCGCTTGACGTTGAATATAAGTCAATTACTCTTTAGCAAATTTTGATCTTTCCAACGTTTATCCCTGTTTTTTATACTGGATCTAAACGACATTGCCCTAGTTTTCAGGGCTACCAGTTTATTGGAAGAGAGTCAGTTGGGCATTACACTTTCTAAACCATTGCTGCCAGCGGGCGGCTTACTTTGACGCCAACTCAAGAACACCCGTTAGCTCATGTAGCCCACCATGAGAAAGCATCTTTTATTGCCAAGCAATAAACCGGAAGCTACGCATGACTTCGATAGAGGCTCGGAGTTATCCAAGCAGCTGCGCGCCTTGAGCGTAAACCATGGCATCATATTTATTGCTCTGATATGCTAACGTCACCAGTTTTAAGCGGTGCGTTACTTCAGTCAGAATGTTTTTGCCAGCGGTCAATCAAAACGGCTTATGTAGACCTGCATGAATTGGGCAATAGCGTTTATAAAACATCAATAAATCTGAAAAAATTTGTGGATGCTTAAAGTCTTTTTCCATTTTTTCCTTGTTTCCATTGTGACCCAAGCCCAAGTTGCCGCCCGACTATAGAAGCACTTCAATCAATCGAGCAATAGCTCCGAAAAGTGACACATGTTAATAGTCATCCCACGCATTGTCTCTGCTCTGGCGCATAAATTTACCCACTCGCCATCAATGCGAGCGCATGACTGTCTTTGCAGTGCAAGATCCTAAATTGCGGGAGATATTTGCTCCCAATTTTCGTGACAGACTCGTGCAACATTGGCTAGTCTCTTTAGTAAACCCTCAGATTTCGCGTGGCTGGATCGATGACTGCTATTCCAATCGCAGTGGCAAAGGGACGCATAGCGCTATAGCGCGTTTGCAGCACTTTATGCGCAGACCGCACAACACGTATTTCTGTCAAATGGATATTGCCTCTTGCTTTGCATCGATTGATCGAAGTATTCTGCGATCCCTATGGGAATAACAGTTTGCTCGGCTTGATTGCCCCGAGCATACGCTGCGCCAAATTGAGGCGGTAGCCGTAAAAATTATTCTGCAAAACCCCGCAGACCCAAAGCCATTGTTTAGTGGCGAACGATCGCTACTCAAAAAAATACCCCTGAATAAGTCGCTCTTTTATAACCCAACCAGAATAGGCTTGCCCATTGGTAGCTTGAGCAGTCAATTTTTTAGCAACCTTTACCTTAATCCACTCGATCAATTTATACGGCATCAATTAAAAATTAGCGCCTACCTGCGGTATGTGGATGATTTTATTATCCTTGGCCAGAATCTTGAAACACTGCTTGAGCAAAAGAAGCGCATTCATCAATTCTTGGGAAGCCACTTACATCTGCAGCTACACCCAAATAAAACAATATTACAAAAAGTAGCTCAGGGTGCTAATTTTTTGGGCTACATCGTTTACCCTCATCATTGCTATATCCGTGAGCGCACCTTGCGAGCTCTTAAAAAGCGAATTTATTTCTTTAGCAGCCTATTGGATCCCGTCCGTTACCCCTCTCACGGCATGCCAACTGGTGGCAGTTGGGCCAAGTGGTTGGCATTACATCAACTGCACCCTCCACTCGCGGTCAACCCCACTTTACTTGTGCGCATGCTGGGCACCATCAATAGCTATTATGGGCAACTGATCCACGCCAATAGCTATCAATTGCGCCGAACCATTTACCATGAGCTGCTCGGCCCTCTGAAGCGTTACCTTCTACCGGGCGATGCTACGTATGCTAAGTTACGAATAAAAGCAGTCTGGCTACGTCCACCACCATGAGTGGGTGTGACTCTAGTGGACACACGACACATAGTTGCTGTTGGTGTCGTTGTTGTTGTTGACGTTGCCATTGTTCAGGTTGACGTTGCAGTGGTTGCCCGCACTATAGAGTGAGGACGACCAGGTGTTGTTCAAAGTCCAGCCTAAAGTAAAATGCATCTTCACTATGTGTGAGCGCCTTACTGAACACTCGCTCGGTTTTGCCGTTTTCACCGCGTAACCCCTATGATGCGATTGGATAAATCTCTACCCAACAGCGGAAGATGCCAGCCACATCCCCAATTGGCCTGTTTTATTTCAGCCGTAACCGAAATAGCCATTAGTCACCCATGTATGACGAGGCAGGATGAAGTGTAGCCAGATGCGTTTAATCGTTATTATCTAACACAGTTCTAAGGGGGATCGCTCTTTATTAAAAGATGTAATACCAAAAAGTTAAAATTCAAGATTTAAACTTCAAGTGCGCGGGAGGACGCAGGTGCTAGCGTGATTAGGGGGGTCAAGAAGGCTGTCATCCCTGATACGGCCATCCTGTACGTATACGCTGTACACTCCTAATCCAGTAGAGACCGAGGAGGAGGACCAGAACCACATGTACGGGTTCCAGCCTAAAGCTAGTAAGGGCTGAGCGCCTATGGTAGCACCTAACCCCGAAAGCTCTCCCTGTGTCGGCATCCTCCAACCTGTTCCCAATTGAGCGCATTTGCCTGGTGCATCTGACAAAGGTATTCGATCACTACCTTGCTTAGACCACACCAATGATCCAGTACCATTTAAAGACCAACCGGTAGAGGAGCCTATAGCTCCTCCAACAGCACTCTTGGTTTCCAAATAACCATCTGGATATTTAACCGTTAAGTTGGTGGTGTAAGTACCTTGTGTGTAGTTACCGTAAGCTGCTTGGGTAGCGGTAAAGGTGGTGGTACCAACTCCTTCGATTTTAATCACCCCAGTAGCGCTATTAATAGTTGCCACTGCCAAGTTGCTACTGGTGTAGGTAATCACGCCAGAAGAGTTTGTTATGGGAGCCATGATGGTCGGTGCTGCTCCGCCAAAGTTAGCGCTTGATGCGCTCAATCCAAAGCTTCTACTAACAGAAGCTGCAGCAGCCGTCACCGTTAAGGTGGTCGTAGTGCTGCTCTCACCGTAGTTACCACTCGCAGCTTGAGTCGCAGTGATCACACTCGTACCAATACCAACTACCGTAATCACACCACCAGCGGTGATTGTTGCAACACCAGGTGTTGCACTGGTATAGGTAATTGCGCCAGCGCTAGCTGAAGTTGGAGCCACAATCGTTGGCGCTGTTGCGCCAAACACTACGCTTGGGCTACTTAAGCTAAAGCCTGAGAGAGTGGCCTTACCAGCCGTCACCGTTAAGGTGGTCGTAGTGCTGCTCTCACCGTAGTTACCACTCGCAGCTTGAGTCGCAGTGATCACA
>JAUKPS010098162.1:0-29373 GCA_032273165.1 Chlorellidium tetrabotrys | reverse complement strand
ACCTATAGGACCGATAGGGCCTTGTGGTCCTTGTGGTCCTTGTGCGCCAGTGTTACCAATTGGGCCGATAGGACCTTGTGGCCCTTGTGGGCCTTGAGCGCCAGTATTACCAATTGGGCCGATAGGCCCTGTATTACCAATTGGGCCGATAGGTCCTTGTGGTCCTTGTGGTCCTTGTGGTCCACGTGGTCCTTGTGGACCCTGTACGCCGATAGGTCCTTGCGGTCCTTGCGGTCCTTGCACGCCGATAGGTCCTATAGGACCTTGTGGTCCCTGTACACCAGTGTTACCGATTGGTCCTTGTGGTCCTTGTGGTCCTTGTGGTCCTTGCACACCAGTGTTACCAATTGGGCCGATAGGACCTTGTGGTCCTTGAGCGCCAGTATTACCAATAGGACCCTGTGGTCCTTGTACGCCAGTATTACCAATAGGACCCTGTGGGCCCTGTGGGCCTTGTGGTCCCTGTACGCCAGTGTTACCGATTGGCCCAATTGGTCCTTGTGGTCCTTGTGGTCCTTGTACACCAATTGGTCCAATTGGGCCGATAGGTCCTTGTGGGCCTTGTGGGCCTCGTGGGCCTTGTGGGCCTTGTGGGCCAACTGCTTGTACACCGTTGGCGTAAAAATAGTTACCAGCATAGATGTTACCAGCAACACCAGCTCCGCCTGCTACTACTAATGCGCCCGAGCCAGTAGATATGGAGGCAGTGGAGTTTGCTAATATTATTTCACCAGTTTTAAAAATTCCATACGTACCAGTGATGTTAGCATTTGCACTTTCTGAGGCGTTTGCCCCAAACCATTCCAAGTAACCAGTTTCATTTTGCCAACCCAAGAATGAATTTTGGTCACCATTTTTATAATAGTGGAATCGCAACCCAATGTCTTTACCATCATCGAATGTAAGATTAGCTAAGTTTGGTAAAGTGTGTAGCTCAAGTATGCTATCTGTAAAATATGTATTATTTGATCCAGATGCAATAACATTACCGCTAACTATCAAGTTACCAAGTACTGTTAAATTTGCACCTACAATAGAGTTTGTGTTTGCATAAAAGCTGTTTATAGTAGCAGTACCACTTGTAGTAATACTGGTAAACAAACCAGTACTTGGTGTCACGTTACCAATTGGTGTATTCTGAATTCCGCCTGTGGCTGTTAATGCACCTGTGCTTGCATTAAACGTAAATTTAGTTGTACTAACGTTAGGTGTCTGTGTAGATCCTGCTGCACCAACCATTACTGGATATAGTGCAGTAGTAGTTGCATTATCTGTTGCGTTAATCGTAGTGGCTACAGGGCCTTGCGGCCCTTGCGAGCCTTGCGGGCCTTGCGGGCCTTGTATGCCCTGTGGTCCTTGCGGTCCTTGTATGCCCTGTGGGCCCTGTGGGCCCTGTGCGCCAGTATTACCAATAGGGCCCTGCGGTCCTTGTGATCCAGTAACGCCTTGTGGTCCTTGTGGTCCTTGTGGTCCTTGTGGTCCTTGTGGCCCTTGTGATCCAGTAATACCCTGTGGGCCCGGTGATCCCTGTGGCCCTTGAACACCAGTATTACCAATTGGTCCTTGCGGTCCTTGCGGTCCTTGCGGGCCTTGCACGCCAATGGGTCCTTGTACACCTTGCGGTCCTTGCGGTCCTTGTACGCCAATTGGTCCTTGTGGTCCTTGAATGCCTTGCGGTCCTTGTGGTCCTTGCGGTCCTTGTACGCCAATTGGTCCTTGTGGTCCTTGTGGGCCGCGTGGACCTTGCGGTCCTTGTAAGCCTTGCGGTCCTTGCGGTCCTTGTAAGCCCTGTGGTCCTTGCGGTCCTTGCGGTCCTTGAGCGCCAGTATTACCAATTGGTCCTTGCGGTCCTTGTAAGCCCTGTGGTCCTTGTAAGCCCTGTGGTCCTTGTAAGCCCTGTGGTCCTTGTGGCCCTTGTGGCCCGGCGGCGCCTGTGGTAGCTGTAACTTGCCAAGTTGAAACACTATATACAAATTCAAAAGTACACCCAGCTAAATCAAGCGCCACATCTTGCGTTAAGTTGTCAATGGTGGAACCATTACGAAGAACTATAAGGCTATTAGCTGCAAAGTTGGCTCCGTCGGTGATTTGTACATAATAGCCAGGGCTAGGTGTCGCTGGTAATGTAATATTAAATGAACCTGCAGATGTATCTGCAACAATTCTGTCACCGTTTGATGCAGTGTAGTTTGCAGTTTTTAACGTCCAAATAGCCACCGGTCCTTGCGGTCCTTGTAAGCCCTGTGGTCCTTGCGGTCCTTGCGGTCCTTGTGGGCCTTGCGGCCCTTGCGGTCCACGTGGTCCTTGCGGGCCCTGTACGCCCTGTGGTCCTTGTGGCCCTTGTACGCCCTGTGGTCCTTGTGGTCCCTGGATGCCCTGTGGTCCTTGTGGCCCTTGTACGCCCTGTGGTCCTTGTGGTCCTTGCGGCCCTTGTACGCCCTGTGGCCCTTGTGGTCCTTGCGGCCCTTGTACGCCCTGTGGCCCTTGTGGTCCTTGCGGGCCTGTTGGTCCCTGCGGGCCTGTTGGGCCTGTTGGTCCTCGCTGTCCCTGTCCACCTGTAATACTTTGTTCTAGTGCAACATAGTCAATCCATGTGCGGTGTTGTACGTTACCAAAGCTTACATGATAATTTCGTAGGGTTACGTTACCAATATTGGAAATGTAAGGAGCATCGTCAATGATACCTAATACAAAAGCTTGCCACGATCCAGATCCAGAATATGCAGCAATGGTATCCCATTGATTATTCTGGTAGTTATATATGTCAATGTCTTGGGTGTGGCCTGACAGTGCAGTATAGTTAATGTTTAAACTAACTCTGTTGAACTTTGTGACATTGGAAAATCCCACGTATTCAATTGCGCCAGGACTGCTGGCTTGGTCGTTAACACTGTAAAATCCTGTATTGGCTGCAATGTTGTAATCGCCAAATATTTGAATAGACTGTAAATTACCAAAATTGTACGTACCAATTGATGTATTTGCACCAACGTTGGATACCGGAACTGCGTTCGGATCCATTGTAATGTATACGGGTAATATTGTTACAGTGGCTAAATCCCCCTCAGTCAATACCACGTTGCCGCTTGAAACAATGGTGTTACCAACGTTCAAATTGCCAACAATGCCAACGCCGCCTGTGACTGTTAATGCACCTGTAGTGGTGCTAGATGAAATTGTATTACCGCTAACAACCAAATTGGTGTCAACCGTTGCATTTCCGTAGATTCGTGTGCCTGATAAGAGTTTTGCCATAGTTATATTTATTCGGTTAATTAGCTGGGCTTATTCACTTCATCAAAGCCATTTGATACTTGTAGTATGCCGGTATTTGTTTCTCGTTTGGCTACATTTCCAAGGTATATAGAAACTTCATCCAATTGGGCAGCAAACTGGTTATCTGGAGTTAGCCTTATAGAAGATAAGGTAACTTCGTCGAATTCTCCGCTGATAGACAGCGTGCCAGTGGATGTTAATCTGCTTGCTATAGTTGCCATAATTATCCAAAGATAGTATCTAAACTATTTGTGGCAGCATTGTAAACTTGGTACACCGCGCTAACACTGTTAGCAGCGACCCAGCCAACTCGTTGTCCGACATAAACATTACCTGCTACGCCGACTCCACCACTTACTTGTACTGCCCCAGTTACGTTACTAGTTGCTACCAAAGTTGAAGTAGTTTTAATTAGGCCCGCGGTTGTTATGTTACCTACGATTACATTACCAGTTACACCTAATGTTGTGCCAATTGTTGCACTGCTGTTGACTGTCAAGTTACTTAAGGTAGCATTAGCTGTTGTGGTTAATGTTGCCCCTATTATTGCAGCACCAGTATTACCAATCGTAGCTGCATTAACAGTTCCAGAAACTAAAGTATCAGTTGACTTATTAAATGTTAGCCCTGCATCCCCTGCCAATAAGCCGCCATCGTTAAAAATAATTTGCGTATTGCTTCCCGGGGATGTGATATTTCCTGTAATATTACCAATAATATTACCTATAAAATAAGGTGCTGTAACGTTCCCGGTGGCCCTTAGTGTACTGCCTATCGTCGCACTTGTATTGACTGTAAGCCCGTTGACTGTAGCGTTTGCACCAACTGCCAATGTACTTGATACAGAACCTGTACCAGTCAATACAATGTTACCTGTTTTAATAGTACCGTATGTACCAGCAACAACGTTGCCTGTTTCGCTGGTTACGTTTGAATAGAATTCAAAGTTTCCTGTGTCGTTTGTGCGGCCAAAGAATGATTGTCTATCAGCTGACCCATCCCAATAGTGTGTCTTAATACCAGAATCGTACGGAGCATTTCCACTTAGTGGTGCGCCATTTGCGGCTGTATTAAGTTCTAAGATTGGATCTAGTATGTCAGTAACTGTACTGTTGATGTAGGTTACGTTGCCCAATACATCCAAGTTACCAACCACTGCGTTACCACTAATCGTTAGTGTGCTACCAATATAAGCTGCACCAGTGTTACCAATTGTAGCTGCGTTTACAGTAGTACCGGTTAATGTACCACTTAAAGTTAATCCAGTCAGTGTACCAACACTAGTAATGTTGGCCTGTGCTGCTTGTGTAACATACTGTGCTGTCAATGCAGTTGCATTACTGTTCAGTGGAACATAGCCAAGGGCAACGTTTACGTTTGTGCCAGTTAAGCCAGTTACGTAAGTTGCGGTGTTAGCATAGTTTGCTTGGCCAGACTGTAATGCATACGATGCGTTGGCTACTGTGCCTGTTACGTTAGCCCCAGTAATACTTGTTAATGCTGCCCCGTTGCCAATTAATACTGCACCAGCATTACCAATTGTAGCTGCGTTTACAGTAGTACCAGTCAATGTACCACTTAAAGTTAATCCAGTCAGTGTACCAACACTAGTGATGTTGGCCTGTGCGGGCTGGGTAACATATTGTGCTGTCAACGCTGTAGCGTTGCTGTTCAATGGAACATAACCCAAAGCAACATTTACATTGGCACCAGTTAAGCCAGTTACGTAAGTAGCAGTGTTGGCATAATTTGATTGACCTGCTTGCAATGCATAGCTAGTATTGGCAACCGTGCCGGTTATGTTTGCGCCAGTGATACTAGTGATTGCTGCGCCATTACCAATCAATACTGCGCCAGTATTACCAATAGTAGCTGCATTAACTGTTGTACCAGTTAAGGCGCCGCTTAGTGTCAATCCAGTTAGTGTACCAACCGATGTGATATTAGCCTGTGCTGCCTGGGTGACATATTGCGCTGTTAACGCTGTAGCGTTGCTGTTCAGAGGAACATAACCCAAAGCTACGTTAACGTTGGTTCCAGTTAAACCAGTTACATAAGTGGCAGTGTTAGCGTAGTTCGCTTGCCCGGACTGTAATGCATACGATGCGTTGGCTACTGTGCCAGTCACATTTGCACCTGTCAACGAAGTTAGTGCAGATCCATTACCAATATGTAACGAATTAACGTTGCCGATTGTAGCTGCATTTAGTGTTGTACCAGTTAGCGTACCGCTTAAGGTTAATCCAGTTAAGGTACCAACACTAGTAATATTTGCTTGAGCGGCTTGTGTAACATACTGTGCTGTCAGCGCTGTAGCGTTACTGTTCAGAGGAACATAACCCAGTGCAACGTTAACGTTTGTGCCAGTTAAGCCAGTTACATAAGTGGCAGTAGTAGCTAACGCCACTGTGCCTGTTACATTAGCACCAGTGATGCTAGTGATTGCAGCTCCGTTGCCAATTAATGTAGCACTGGTATTACCAATAGTAGCTGCATTTACAGTAGTACCCGTTAAAGTACCACTTAGTGTTAAACCAGTTAGGGTACCAACTGATGTAATGTTTGCTTGTGCGGCTTGGGTAACATACTGTGCTGTTAACGCTGTAGCGTTGCTGTTCAGTGGAACATAGCCCAGGGCAACATTTACGTTTGTACCAGTTAAGCCCGTTACATAAGTCGCTGTGTTGGCATAATTTGATTGACCTGCTTGTAATGCATAGGTAGCGTTGGCTACTGTGCCAGCTACGTTTGCGCCAGTTAAAGACGTTAATGCGGCACCATTGCCGATATGAATAGCATTTGTATTACCAATAGTGGCTGCATTAATAGTACCAACTATCAATGTATCTGTTGTTTTGTTAAACGTCAAGCCAGCGTCGCCGTTTACTGTACCAGCATCGTTAAATAATACTTGTGTGTTTGCGCCCGCGGCTGAAATATTACCGCTAATATTACCAGAGAAGTTACCGATGAAGTAAGGAGCAGTTACATTACCAGTTACACCTAGTGTGCTACCAATAGTAGCAGTGCCGTTTACTGTTAGTGCTGCCACCGTTGCATTGCTACTTGCGCCAATTGTTGTGAATAATGCAGTACTTGGTGATACGTTACCAATCGGGGTAGCTTGCAACCCACCTTTAATTTGCGAACTGCCAGTAATTACTTCACTGCCAGATAATGTTAAACTTGAGCCATTGATGTTACCTGTCACGCCTAATGTGCTGCCAACCGTAGCTGTTCCGTTTACAGTCAGTGCTGATGCTGTAAGATTACCACTTGTACCTGCTGTAGTAAACAATGCAGTACTTGGAGTTACGTTACCGACTGGAGTAGCTTGTATACCGCCCAATGCACTTATTGTAGTGATAGCTGTAATAGAAGCATTACTTGTTACTGCCGCGGCAGTAACGTTACCAGTTGCACTTACTGTAGTAAACTGACCTGTGCTGGCTGCTGCATTACCAATTGGTGTTGCTTGCAATCCGCCTGCTGCACTTAATGATGAACCTATTGTTGCTGTGGCATTTACTGTCAATGCATTTACTGTAGCATTACCAACTATACCTAGTGTAGATCCTCCGTTGACTGCGCCCAATACGCCTACACCACCAGTTAATACTAATGCGCCTGTTGTAGATGATGTACTGGCTGTTCCTGCGTCATTAAAAGTAGCAACTACGTTAGCTGCCAATAATCCACCTGTGTGAATCTTAAGAGTCTTACCTAAAGTATCTGTACCAACGGTTAAGTTAACGCCGCTAGTATATAAGTATCCGTCTCTTGCACCTGACACTGTCCAAGTAGCTTGGTTCCAGCCGCTGCCGTTAATACCCATATCGATATAACGAATAGTGTCTGTGCCATCATCTGCTGTGGCGATAAAATCTGAACTTGCTGCACTACCGTTGCTTTGGTTCTGTATTTGGATCTGAGTGTAGGTATTAGCAGTTGTTGTAGCCACTAGCAATGGGTTAGATAATGCTATTGCTGTTCCGCTACCTAAGTATGCTATACCGTTGGCATAAATGTTTCCGCTAATCGATGCGCCACCGTTAGCTTGTAGTACACCAGTATTCAGTCCCGAACTAGGCGTACTGTTAGCTAGTATCAATGCACCCGACTTGATGGTACCATATACACCGTTGATAACGTTACCAGTCTCAGTTGCGCCGCGGCCATACCATTCTAGATAACCACTATCGTTTGCCCAACCCAAAAAGGCATCATCATTTTGAGTTTTATAAAAATGGAATCTCAGTCCAATATCTTTGCCATCATCGTAAGTTAAATTGGCTAAGTTTGGTAAAGTATGTAATTCGATAATACTATCTGTAAAGCTAACGTTGTTACTACCAGAAGTAACAACATTACCGCTAACTATCAAGTTACCAAGGATGGTTAAATTTGCACCTACAATAGAGTTTGTGTTTGCATAGAAACTATTAATAGTAGCCAATCCGCCCACAGTCAAAGTATTACCAACCGTAGCCGAATTATTAACCTGCAGGCTGTTAACCGTAGCTGCGCCTGTTGCACTCAATGTACTAACTATGGCAGTATTGCCGCCAGCAGTGCCTAATGTGCCGTTATGTGGGCCGTTGAACGTGCCCGATGCTGTATAATTTAAACCAGTAAAAGTGGTAGTAGCATTACCAATAGTAGCTGCGTTAAGTGTAGTGCCAATTAATCCACCACTTAGTGTCAATCCAGTTAATGTACCAACACTTGTAATATTGGCTTGGTTTGCTTGTGTAACATATTGTGCTGTTAACGCTGTAGCGTTACTGTTCAGCGGAACATAACCCAGGGCAACATTTACGTTTGTACCAGTTAAGCCCGTTACATAAGTTGCTGTGTTAGCATAATTTGATTGGCCAGCCTGCAATGCATAGCTAGCATTGGCCACTGTACCTGTCACAGCGGCACCTGTTAACGATGTTAATGCAGCACCGTTACCATTTAAACTTGCACCAGTGTTACCAATTGTAGCAGCTTGTACAGTAGTTCCAGTTAATGTGCCGCTTAGTGTCAAACCAGTTAATGTACCAACTGATGTAATGTTTGCTTGTGCAGCTTGGGTGACATACTGCGCTGTCAACGCTGTAGCGTTACTATTCAGTGGAACATATCCAAGAGCAACGTTAACGTTTGTACCAGTTAAGCCAGTCACGTATATTGCAGTATTGGCTTTATTCGATTGGCCCGATTGCAGTGCGTATGATGCATTAGCCACTGTGCCTGTTACATTGGCCCCTGTAATTGATGTTAATGCAGCTCCGTTTCCAACTATAGCAGCACTAGCATTGCCAATTGTGGCAGCATTTAACGTAGTCCCAGTTAGTGTACCACTTAGTGTTAGTCCAGTTAAGGTACCAACACTTGTAATGTTTGCTTGTGCTGCCTGTGTAACATACTGAGCCGTCAACGCTGTAGCGTTGCTATCCAATGGAACATAACCAAGAGCAACGTTTACGTTTGTACCAGTTAAGCCAGTCACGTATATTGCAGTATTGGCTTTATTTGATTGGCCTGATTGCAATGCATAACTTGCATTGGCCACTGTGCCTGTTACATTAGCGCCGGTTATAGAAGTAAGTGCGGCTCCGTTGCCAATAACATAAGAACCAGTAATATTACCAGTAACATTTACATTACCAAAAGTTGGGCTGTCTGCTGTGCCTACACCCAAGTCAACTACATAGTTTGTTCCCGAAGAAGTTGATACAGTTAAGTTACCTGTAGTAGTGTTATATGTAACGTTGCTTACGCCGGCGACTGCTACATTGCTAACTGCTGTTACACGACCTTTGCTGTCAACAGTAATACTAGGGACAGAACTGGCATTGCCATATGTGCCCGCTGTTACGCCGCTGTTTACTAGTTGGCTAGTAACAATGTTACCAGTTGAATCAATTACGTTAAAGCCCGCAACGTTAACTTGTGTTGCACTTAATGTTCCACCAACAGTTACTAAATTGCTGGCTTTATTAAAAGTCAGTCCCGAAGTTCCGTTAACAGTACCGCTATCGTTAAACAATACTTGCGTATTTGCGCCAGCAGCACTAATGTTACCAGATATGTTACCTACAAAGTTACCAATAAAATAATTTGCCGTAGCATTGCCGGTTGTACTGATACTTCCAGGGGTAGTCAAGCTACCGTTAGTACCAAAAACCCAAGTATTATTTCCTGCTGTGGTAATGTTAACGTTGCCGTTAGCATATACTTTTACATTACTGGT
Organism: Chlorellidium tetrabotrys; assembly: GCA_032273165.1. NCBI lineage: Eukaryota > Xanthophyceae > Mischococcales > Botryochloridaceae > Chlorellidium > Chlorellidium tetrabotrys. The sequence continues at coordinate 19,856 of JAUKPS010098162.1, read as the reverse complement.
GCCGTTTTGGATACTAGTAGCATCAATGCCGCTCAAGTAACGACCATTGCCTAAGAAGTAACTGGCTGTTATATTTCCGCTAGCAGTGATGGTATTTGCAACTTCTAGGTTACCAGTTTCAACGTTTTGATATGTTATGTTGCCACCAACAAATAAGTTGCCGCCAACTGTTACATCACCATCTGCGTTGATGCTACCAGCATCTGTTAAGGTAACCGTTTTCCATACGCCAGTAACGTTGCTTTGGAAAAAGAATCCGCCGTTGGCCAGATATGCCCAACTACCGTTAACAATCTCTCCCGCATTGTAGTTTCCGGTAGGATCGTATTGAAGTTGAACGTAATTGTTACTTGCTAAGTTAATGGCGGCGCCAGTTGTGTCATTAATCTGACTAGCAGCAAGATTGCCAGTATACGTAGGCAAATAGTTTGCCACGTTGGCATTGCCGTAATTACCGCTAGGTATATCATTGACTAAAAGCTGCCCATTGACTACTGTAACATTGGCTCCAGCCAATGTCAGATTTGTACTAAAGTACCCTTGCGTAAACTGATTAGTACTGCTACCAATAGTAAACACATTTGAAGATTCTGGAATTAAGTTTGAGTCAATTGCTGCCAATGACCCGACGGGTGTACCGTTGGGGTAAAATACCCCTGCTGCCACAACATATCCAATAGTTTCAACATTGCCGTACGCGAATAGATTGCCGGCTCTAACATTTGCAGAAGCAACGATACTATTGGAATAAATTACATTGGCATTAATTGACGTAATGCCGTTGGCACCGAAAACAGAATATAATTCGGTGAAATTCTCGTTTGTTTTGACAAATGCCGTATAAAGACTATCGCCTGTTTGGCTGTCTGGGCCTGCGCCTAAATTTATTGTTTGTTGTGTCATCCCGTACTATTCCGATTTTAAGTATTTAGCTTAAACCAAATATACGAGCTAAGGGGTAAGCCTTTCGGCTTACCCTTTATTATGCACGACCTACTGCAATTTCAATAATTGTGTTTGGTATCTCGTCAGTTGCTGTAAAGTCTTCCAACGACCTGCCAATTACGCTACCAGTTACTGGGCTGCTACATGCTTGTACAAATCCTGCAGGGGCGGATACTAACATATCACCTTTTCCTACTGGACCTACTACTTTAGCAGGTACACGACCTTGCAGAGCAACTATTGCAACATACTCTGCTTCAAGGTTGCTGTTCATCAAGTATGCAGGATCTGTACTTACAATACCTGCAATACTTGTACTCATAGCTTCTGTTGCTAGTGTTACTTCTTCGCTGCCACCAAATACAAGAACTGTTCCTGGCTCGTATTGTGCATCAGCTACATACTTTTCTGCCAAGTCAGCGTACTGAGCTTGTAATGCTGTACCGTATAGTAGTGTTGCATAAATTGTACCTATGGATGGGTTAAATGCCAACTTAGTAGTAGATACATACGGTGTTGCAGCAGTTCCTGCACCAGAAACAAACACTGGATAATATACTGCATTTGCAGTGGTATCTGTTGCATTTATTATAGTAGCAGGGCCCGTTGGTCCTTGTGGCCCAGTTGGTCCAGTTGGTCCTTGTGGTCCAGTCGGACCCTGAGATCCAACGCCGTTTGATCCAGATGGGCCTTGTGGGCCTTGTGGTCCAGTTGGTCCTTGTGGTCCTTGTACGCCAGTACCCTGTGGTCCTTGTACGCCTTGTGGTCCCTGTGGTCCTTGTGGTCCTTGTGCGCCAACGCCTTGTGGTCCCTGTGGTCCACGTGGTCCCTGTGGTCCCTGTGGTCCTTGTGAACCTTGTGGTCCAGACAAACCTTGTGGTCCTTGTGGTCCTGCACCCGAAGGTCCTTGCGGTCCTTGCGGTCCCTGGGCACCAAGTCCAGTTGGACCTTGTGGGCCGCTTAGACCCTGCGGTCCTTGTGGTCCTTGTGGGCCCTGTGGTCCTTGTGGTCCTTGTGCACCAGCCACACCAGTTGCACCGTTTAAGTTAACGGCCCAGCTAGTATATGTTCCTGAACCAGCAGTAGTAGTAACTGTTACAGCCATTGCACCGTTTGCACTGGTGTAGCTAGTTACAGTTCCTATCATATAGATAGCAGAGGTGTTGCTTATCAATACTGTTTGAGCAGCAGAATATGCTAAACCTGTTCCTACTACCAATGTTTTTGCACCTGTACCAATAGTGTTAGTAGTGGTACTAGTTGTTAGATATCTATCGCCTGGGCCTTGTGGGCCTTGTGGTCCAGTTGGACCTTGTGCGCCAACGCCTTGTGGTCCTTGTGGTCCAATTGGTCCTTGTGGTCCTGTTGGGCCTTGTGGTCCTGTTGGGCCTTGTGGCCCTTGTACACCAGTTGCACCGTTTAAGTTAATTGTCCAACCAGTGTATGTTCCCGATCCAATAGCTGTATCTGCGCTAACAATCATTTGACCGTTTGCACTAGAATAACTAGTAACAGAGCCAATCAGATAATTAACAGAACTGTTGGCAACCAACACGTTTTGAGATGGGCTATATGCCAATCCTGTACCTACTACAAAGGTCTTAGTACCAGTGCTAATAGTATTAGAGTTGGCACTAGTTGTTAGATACTTGTCTGAAATACCAGATGGTCCTTGTGGACCAGTCGGTCCCTGTGGTCCCTGTGGTCCTTGCAAGCCTTGTGGTCCTTGTGGTCCTTGTGGTCCTTGTGAACCAGTATTACCTTGTTGTCCCTGCGGACCTTGAACACCAACTGTTCCGTTTAAGTTAATGGCCCAACTAGAGTATGGGCCGCCAGCACCAGCTGCAACTGTAGAGTTAACTACCATTGCGCCAGACACACTGTTATATGAGGTTACAAAACCTGACATATAATTAGATGCTGTGTTAGCAACAATAACTGGCTGACCCACTGTCCATGCCAAGCCTGTTCCAACACTTAGCGAAATAGAACCAGTTGTAAGAGCAAGAGTTGACGCACTTGTAGTTTTGAATGTATCACCAACCGGTCCCTGTGGTCCTTGAGCTCCAATTGGTCCTTGTGGTCCTTGGATACCCTGTGGTCCTTGTGGCCCTTGTGGCCCCTGAACACCTACGTTACCAATTGGTCCTTGTGGTCCTTGTGGTCCTTGTGTACCAACGTTACCTGCTAGAATAATATTCCAGCTAGAGTATGTACCAGATCCGCCTGTAGAATCAGACGTCAATGTGATATTGGTTCCAAGATATGTTGTAATAACACCTTCTACATACAATGTAGGAATAGATGTGTATGCTGCACGAACACGCTGTCCAACACCAAATGCTGTTGAAGTGTTTGCAGAGTTAACCGTAAACGACTTCGAACCTGTACCGATTGCAACTGTACTAGTTGATGTCAACGGAGCATAGCCCCAGCCAACATCTCCAGGAAGTCCTTGTGGCCCCTGTACACCTTGTGGTCCTTGTGGTCCTTGTGGTCCTTGTACACCAGTATTACCAACGTTACCAGTAATACCAGTTGGTCCTTGTGGTCCTTGTGGCCCTTGTGGCCCTTGTATTCCTTGTGGCCCCCGTGGCCCTTGTGCACCAACGTTACCAGTAATACCAGTTGGTCCTTGTGGTCCTTGTGGTCCTTGAATACCCTGAGGTCCTTGTACACCTACGTTACCTGCAACAGTTACAGTCCACCCTGTGTAGAATCCAGATCCACTAGTGTAATCTGCATTAATTGCCAATGTAGTAGATGCAAAGGAAGTAATACTGCCCTCAACAAAGTTTGCAACGTTAGCGGTATTTGCTACTCTAACTCTACCACCAACACCAAACGATGTCGCAGTATTGGCCGCGTTTACAACAAACGTTTTAGTGCCTGTTGCAACTGCAACGTTACTGGTAGAAGTTAAGCTAGTATAACCAACGCCTTGCGGCCCTTGTGGGCCCTGTGATCCCTGTACGCCTTGTGGTCCTTGCGGGCCTTGTGCCCCAGCAGCACCAACAGCTCCTGCCAATCCAACAGTCCAAGATGTATACGTGCCAGATCCAGCTGATACAGTAATGTTGGCAATCATTTGCCCGTTAGCAGAATTATATGTAGACACTGTACCAGTCATATAATTGCTTAGAGTGTTAGAAACAATAACACTTTGTGCAGGAATATATGCCAATCCAGTACCAATTACCAGAGTCTGGTTCACTGAGCTAATTGTTAAGCTTGTGTTGCTAGTTGTTTGATATTTGTCGCCTGCCAGACCTTGTGGTCCAGTTGGTCCTTGTGGTCCTTGTGGTCCTTGGATGCCTTGTGGTCCTTGCGGTCCTTGCGGACCAGGCAAGCCTGTATCGCCCTGTAATCCGCGCGGTCCTTGTGGTCCTTGTACACCAGATGGGCCTTGTGGTCCTGGAATATTACTTACGCCAGATGGGCCTTGTGGTCCTTGTGATCCCTGTGGCCCTTGTACACCAGCTGGTCCAGGAATAGTGCTAGTTGCGCCCGTTGGGCCTTGTGGTCCGTCATTGCCTGCAGGGCCTTGTGGCCCGCGTGGTCCTTGCGGACCAAACCCTCCTGCATTACCCGATGGTCCTTGTGGTCCTTGTACGCCCTGTGGTCCTAAGTTACCAATTGGCCCGCGTGGGCCTTGTGGTCCGCTTACACCTTGTGGTCCTTGTGGTCCAGCAACACCGTTAGCACCAAATCCAGTTGGACCTTGTGGTCCTTGTGGTCCAAGATCTCCTTGTGGTCCAGTCGGTCCTTGTGTACCGATACCTTGTGGGCCTTGTGGGCCTTGTGCTCCAGGTACACCCTGTGGACCAGACGCACCTGTTGGTCCTTGAACACCAATACCTGTTGGTCCTTGCGGGCCTTGTAATCCACGTGGGCCTTGGGCGCCTTGTGGACCAGAAGCACCTTGTGGCCCTTGTAATCCACGTGGTCCTTGAATACCCTGTGGGCCACTTACACCAGACGGGCCTTGTGGACCTTGTGCGCCAATTGGGCCTATAGGACCTTGTGGTCCACTTACACCAGATGGACCTTGTGGACCTTGTGGACCACGCGGTCCCTGTGGACCAACTGCTCTTACGCCGTTTGAATAAAAATAATCTGATGCAATGATATTACCAGCAACAACAACTGAGTTGGTGCTTACTACCATTACGTTAGATACGCCACCGATGGTCATTGCTACGTTTCCGTTAGCAAATACATCAACTACACTGTTACCGTTAATTAATTTTGTGCCGCCCGGTAAACCAGTCAATAATGCGCCGTTACCAAAGAAATAGCCGCCCGAGCTGACATTGCCACTCACTGTTAGTACATTGGTAGCTCTATTAAATGTTAGTCCCGATGATCCACCCAATACGTTGGCATCATTGAACATGACTTGTGTGTTAGTGCCTGCTGCACTAGCCACTACAGTAGTTTGCCCTGCACTTAATATCCTAATATCGATGTTCGCATCTGTTGGAGATATAGGCGTAGAAAACGTAATTACGTTGCCTGCAGAGTTTACATTGTAATCAACAAATGGTAGAAGATATCTGATACCACCAGAAACTGCTAGTACACCTGCTGTAGTTGTTGTTGCGTTTAATGGATAACTAGAAGCTCCGTTACCAGAGATTACTTGAGAAGTAACAAGTCCAGAAATTGGAACCCATTGGGTGCCATTGTAATATTCAATTAAAGTTGTATCGCTATTATAACGAGTGGCGGCAGTTGCTGCAACTCCAGATCGTTGTCCAGTAGAACCAATTGGCAACTGTAACGCACCGACAGTGTTAATAGAAACAAGTTTAGTTGATCCCGGAGTAATAGTAATATTACCATTCAAATCTAACGTACTAATACTGCTATTCGAGATAGAAATATTACCAGCATTTGCTTTTACAAATGTTGCATTAGATGGTTGCAAATTACCGATGATAGTATTTTGTAATCCGCCACCGGCCCATAAGGTTGTACCGAAAGTACCGCTGGTATTAATAGTTAAACCGTTGGCTGTGATGTTACCACGAACATCTAAGTTGCCACCAAACTGGCCGTTGCCGTTTACGTTTAAGTTTCCACCGAATGTACCGTTGCCATTGGCCGTAACGTTGCCACCAAAGTTACCATTACCATTAGCTGTAACATTGCCACCGAAGCTACCATTACCATTAGCTGTAACATTGCCACCAAAATTACCGTTGCCGTTGGCATCAACGTTACCGCCAAAACTTCCGCTGCCGTTGGCAGTGACATTACCACCAAAGCTGCCGTTGCCGTTAGCGCTGACATTACCACCAAAGCTGCCGTTGCCGTTAGCGCTGACGTTGCCGCCGAATAAACCGTCGCCGTTAGCTCTAATGCCTTGCCCAAACAGACCCTGGCCGTTAGCTTGTACGTTACCGCCAAATATACCCGAGCCGTTAGCTTGTACATTGCCCCCGAATAATCCAGATCCGTTAGCTTCTACGTTGCCGCCAAAGTTGCCGCCGCCATTGGCAACTACGTTGCCGCCAAATAAACCAGAACTAACTACGTCTGCTGCATTAGCCCATTGACGTGTTCCGTCAACGTTACCTACTAGAACATAAACGTTGCCGGCTGGTAAACCCAAGTCGGGTTCTGCATTTGACAAATCAAGGTAGGTATATCTGCCTGGATCAGCATTTGCGCTAGGTGTTTTCGGAACTCGTCCGCTTACAATATTCTGACTAATCTTTTTAGACATATTATCTTGTTTCTAGTACACTTAAAGTTAATTTCAAAGCCCCGTCAGCGCTTGCGTTTGCAACAAAACTTTGCCCTGCTGTCAGTACTAATTTTCCAACTAATACACCAACTGCGTCATTGGTAGGTACGCTAAAGTTTTTAACAAGCTCTGTCGTAACTGAAATCCCATCGTAATGGCAAGCTGTAACATTAGCCATCGAACCGCTAACGTTAGTTACCTGAGCCATAAGAATAATAGTAGAAGTAATCGCCGGGGCGGTATAAATCGTAGAATTACCACTAGCTGTTAGCTGTGCAGTAATCGTTTTAAACGTGTTAATAGGTGTTGCCATTTTTATTATTATCCTTCAATTGACAGTATGTATGGGGTCATTACAGCAAACAAACTTCTATTAAAGTCGTCGCCTTCGATTGTGCCAGTAGCTCGCACAACAGTTAATCCTGGGCCGATTCTAAAATCGCCTTTTTGGTCAGTACTAGTCCAGTTGACTCTTCCGTAATTGGTTTGTACAACTTCATTTTCTGGTACAGGAATGCCGCCGTATTGCGGCAATGCATTAGCAGGGTTAGTGCCTGCTCCAACATATTCCATTGTGTGGTTCGATGCGCTGATAGTGCTAACTTGCCATCCAGATACGTTGGAATTATTTGGCATCGCATTGCCGGTCGTTGCACCAAATCTAGAAGTAATGTTTACATTCCACACATTGCCATATCCCGGATGTGCCGCAGTTACATTACTAAATGTAGAAATAAAATACATGTTGCTGTCTGTGCCAATTAACAAACCATTGTTTGTCTTAGGAGGAACAGATACGTTTGCAATATTACAGCTAGTATCTCCTACATTTATTGTACCTAGCACGTTACCAGTAAATTCTAAATCTTTGCCGTCAGCCCATATACCATAATTGCCAATGCCGTTGTCACTACCAATCAATGAGATAAAACTACCTGACTCAACTTTAATGCCAACATCACAAGCAATAGTATAGATGTTAACTGCTTGGCTATAACCTCTGTTAAGCATACGCACACCAACACCACCTTGGTTAATGTTTGTAATAAAACCTAGAATGAATGCTTTAGTGCTATTAGGGTGTACTTTGCTACCGTCAATTTCAACTGTTATACCTGTCGTGGTATAACTAGTAATGTTTTGAATGTAAGGACTAACTGCGAAGAATTCTGTTGTATAACTCGGAGGGAAACTAAATGCTCTACCGGTATAGTTTCTTACAGTAACACCCCACACATAGCTGCCGCCTTTCATGTAGAACATGTCGGCACTAGTCACAGTTGGTTGAATGAATACTGCTCTGATATCGTCGCCTATCAAAGATACGTTTGCAGGAATAGTGATAGGACAAACTTCTGAGTATGAACCTGCTGCAACTTTAACGGCTGTGCCGCTAGTAGCAATAGACATTGCTCCTGAAATAGTCAATTTAGGAGTAGCTAAACTTCTACCGTCGTTGGCATCGTTACCATTTTTGGCAACATATATTACATTGTCAAATGTACTATTCCCAACAGTTAATACGGGACTGTTATTTGCCGTGATAACAGTTGCATTAATTGTATTAATATCAAATTCGGTATTCTTTACTAAGCGGCCCATTGTATTCTTCTTATATGTTTGTGTAGGTAACTGTCATTGACATAACGTTTGCTTGACTAGCATATGCATACAATGCATCTCCGCTATCTAACATTAGTCGTTCAGCATCCGCAACATAAGTGTCGCCTTTTTGTACCGTAACGTTGCTATACAACACATTAATATTGCTAGGGTTTTGTCCGTTTCTAACTGCCCACACACTAAATGTTGCATTGGCAGTAGTAGTATAGTTCGAAATATAGAACGTTATAACAGCCGTATTACCTACGCTGGTATAAGTTGCAGATGTCGATGTTGATATGTAATTACTTGTTAAAGCCATAGTTTATCCAAAAATGATTCCGTATTTTTTAGCGGATACAGTTGAAATTAGTTCAGCTGATCCTGTACCGGGATTCACGAATACACCCGTCCCACCTATACCTGGCAAAGCCCCTTTAATAACTGTGTACCCTGTTTGGGCAGAAGGGGCAGTACCTACTTGTTCTAGTTTAGTGTTGTAGCTTGTTAAAATGGGACCAGCATTTGGGCCGCTATTTGCAATCCATTGCCCCGCAAATCCACCAGACTCATCCCAATATAAACCAACATTGGCCAAGTTGCCTCTGTTGTCCATAATGCCACTTAGTCCAGGGCGCGGCGCATTGGCCGTTGTTAAATTTGCATTTAATATCAATATAGGGTTAATAGTATTAAATGCCTGTATGTTGGCATATGTTCCGTATACTACCAAGTTGCCATCAACTACAAGGCTGTTGGTTTTAACCGTGACATTCCCAGTTGGGTTTCCACTATTAGGAAACGTTGTGATAGCGTAATCGCCAGTGTTTATTCGTTTGCTTGCGCCCATAAGAATTCTCGTTTAGAGTATTTATTCCAAATAATAATTAGTGTTCAAAGACAAAAAATGGGCCAGGGGCCCATTTGATGTTAATACTAATCGTATCAAGCGTAAGCCACTTGCACAAATGTATCAGTAGGAGCAGCCAAGTGATAACGATATCTGTTTGGATTGTTAGCACCAGTAAAGCCACCTGTTGAGCTAGATTCAGCTGTACCGCCATTTAAGAAGTCCCACACATACTTGTTAGAAATCTTACTTGCCAAGAATGTAGCTGTGATAGCACTTGTGTTACCTACTGGAACTGTTTGTGTGCTAGCCAATGTAACTGTTAAGTTAGATGTAGAATTGATTGTAGCAATAGTAACTACGCCAGTAACGTTACTATTAATCAAGTTAATTGTTTGTCCAACTTTAAAGTTAGCTGTGCCGCCGACGACATCACCTGAGTTCCAAGTGATATATGCAGTAGTTCTGTTGCCGCTTACGTTAGCACCGATGTTAGCGATGTTAGCATTGCTTACGTTAGCTGCTGTACAAAGAATGCTCATTGTATTAGCCGCTGTCGGTGTTGCCAAGTTAACCAATGTACATTCAGCAACGTTTTGAACTGTTCCAGAACCTGCGCCAACTGCTGTGGCTGTAAATACTTCGTTTGTATTAGCGTTAGGACCTGCTCCCATTGCTGCCCAGTCTGTTGTACCTACAGAGTTAATTCTATATGTTTGTCCAACTGTAACGCTTTCGTCTGCTACTGTGTTTTCGTCAGAGACTTGGAATTTGTGAGCTCCTTTTTGACGAATGATACTACCAGTAGTAGCACCAGCGCCACCTGCTTTAACAGTAGGCTGAATTTGACGACCAGTTTGAGCTGTGAAGCCACCTGTACCACCTACATATGTTCCTGTTGGAATCTGTGTAGGCATTGTATAACGGTCAACCATAGTTGTGGTTGAGTCAGGGTTTGTATACGTTTTCGTGATTTTTAATTTTGCCATTTTTTACTTTCCTTTAAAATGTTAGCGTTCTAGGCTACCCGAGAATGGCTATATACACGAGAGTTCATTGGAACAATTAATATTTATCGTTATAGCAACAAAAAAGGGCTCCGAAGAGCCCTTTTAGTTTCCTTCCCGTTTACATGCTTGCATGTATCCCGAACAAGAAGACTGTTTGATTACTGGAAGCTTAGGTTAGCAACGCTAATTTCGCTTAGGTAATCACCAGCATTGCCTAGAGACGATGCTGTGTTTGTTAATTCAACATAACCATAACGAGTCATAAAGCCTACGACTGGTTCGAATGTTGCTGGATCTAGAACAACTCCAGAGCTCATCAACGGAATGTATGGGCAATAGAACGCTGCGGCATCAGCCTCAGACGAACCTTTGTATCCAACTAGAACAGCTTGGCTATCGCTAGCATAGCTGTCAACGTAGATACGCATTGCGCCGTTCAATGTACCAACAAACTTAGTGTTTGTAGGAGCTTCGAATGTACCTTCTGTAGTACGAGCAAATGCGCTTGTAGTTGCAGACTGAAGAACAGTCAATGCAGCTGGAGAAACAACAGCCCAGTTACCTGCGCCACGACGTGTGCGTTGAGCGATCAAGTTAGCAGCACGGTTGATAAGAACTGCTAGAGCAGCGTGCTCGTCACCAACGAATGTAGCTGTACCAGAAACGGCAGCTTGGTCGTATGCGTAATCAGTTGCGGCCAAGCTACGTAGGGAACCTAGTACTTCTTGGTCGATTTCAACTGTAATTTCTTGAGCCAATGCAGCCATGATTTCTGCTTCGATGTCCAAACCGTGCATAGACTGTGCGTCTTGAGCGGCTTCAAATGTCCAACGTGCAGACAACTTACGTGTCTTAGCTTCAACAACTTGTTTCAAGATTTGAACGTTAATTTTACGTCCTGGTACGCCTTCTAGTGCGCTTGTGCTTGTAGCACGACCGGTTGTTAACGAACCAGAGTATGCTGTAGCAATCTTGAATGGGCTTAGTGCTTCGTCACCAGCTGTAACGCTTGTGTCGAATGGACTTGGTGCTGTGGCTGTAGCAGTTTCAGCGTAACGTACACGTAGTGTATGGATCTGTGCAACAGGTCCTGTCATTGGTTGAACACCAACGATTTCGTTAGCAATAACTGTAGGCATAACACGACGGATAACAGGTAGAATAACACGGTTAAGTGTTGCTACGTTACCAGCGGATGTTGCGCCAGCGGATGCATTTTCAGCCAAGTGCTTACGGGTGTTCTCAAGGATAACGCCCATAGTGGTTCTGCGTGAACCGTTAAGACCTTCTAGCAGGGCGTCTTTTGTTTCGCCCCAACGGCCTTCTAATAGTGCTTGTGTCATTTTATTTCTTTCCTATATTAGGGTTTATTTAAGCCCTGCTAAACGTTTAATTTCAATCACATTATTATGATCGGATTCAACGGCGACCTTAGCAGTTTTATCACCGGTTACTTCTAAACGAGATTCAGATAACATTGCAGACTTTTCAGCCTTAGGTGCTACGCCGTTGTTTAGAACTGCTGGTAGATACTTTTCAAATGCAGACTTCAATTTGTCGGTCTGCACATTTTCAAGAAGTTGCGACATTACGTCTTGCTTCTCTTTGTTCAGAGGTTTAAGCAAATCGGTCATCGATTGCTTACGCTCTTGTGATTCTTTAATAATCTTGATTTCACGGTCTTTAGATTCAACTAAAGCAGTTTTTTCAGCAGCAGCTTTTTTAGCTTCTGAGATCATTGCTTCTTTTTGTTCTAATGTTTTTGTTAGTTTAGCAATTTGCTGATTCTCATTTAAGTGAGTAATAGCGAATTCACTAGCAAAAGCTTCGAACAGACGACGACCAAAGTTGTTCTCGCGAGCAATTTGAATGTCTTCTTTTAGTTGAGTCATTTCGGACTCTAGCTTATTAGCTACAGATTCTTTAACAAGTGCAGCAGATTTAGCAACAAAGTTTTGTTGTAGTTGGGCTAATTTTTGTTTAGCTTCACGTACAAGTTTAACTTTTGTTTCTACAACTTCTTGTTTGTCTTTAGCAAACTCTTGAATTTCTTCAGATAAAGCACGGATAACAAACTTCTCTAAGCGAGAAACGCTTTCCTTTTGTACTTTACGATCAGAACGCAATTCTTTGATTTCTTCTGCTAGTTTTCCAACTAGGAATTGGTCAAATTTTGCTGCGCTTTCAGACATACGCTTGTTGAAGCGAACGCGGTCAGCGGCTAATTGTGCTTTTTCTTCTGAGAATTCACGAATTTCTGCTTGGAGACTTTCTGTGACCATTTTGTCTAGAGCTTCGACCATTACACCTTTGTCGTGTTCGTAGCGGTTGGCAAACTCTTCACGGATTTCTGCGCGAAGTTGTTCACGGGCTTCATTTAACTTAGATTCCCAAGCTTCGCTGATAGCTTGCTTAGTATCTTCATTAATGATACCACTGTCTACTAATGGTTTGATAGCATCAAACATGGATCATTTCTCCTGTTATATTTTTAAGTCTTTGATGAGGCGTTTTACTTCCTCTTGCAAATACTTCTGGACCTTTTGATTTGCACCGGCATCTTTAGCCATTTCGAGTACTCTGTGGCCACCACGCATATTCATAAGACCTTCATAGACGGCTTTTGGATATGCATTTGGCGCACTGGGTTGTGCAACAATATCAACTGTGACTATATCAAAGTCACTGACGTGTCCTGTGCTTTCGTTAACGTTGCCGCTACCTCTGCTAGATACGCCTAACTTCACTCCGGATTCCAACATAGTTGTTACTAGCTGGCCCATTGGAGTAGGAAGAATTTTTAGTTTACCAAAACCGTTAGGGCCATCCATCCACATTTCTGTGATCATATGGCTTACACGGTCTAAGTTAATTTTTAAATCGTCAGGATGGTCTAGTTCGCCTAAGACGCTATAACCTTCCTTTAGTTGTTGGTTTACGTGGTTTACAGCTTGTCCAATTTCTTGAACAGGATATACACGCTGGTTGGCATTCTTAACACCGCCCTGCACAAATATCCCCTTCATATAAAGAGACTTACCTTTGCCGTCCGCATTTGCTTCTGCCAGAACTTCCATTCTGGCATTGTCAAAGGTTATGTGTTCTCTAATTAAACCTCTCACGAATCAGTCCTTACTTACCGATACGCTTCAATAGACTCTTCTTGTCTACAGAAACTTTACCGTCTGTTGTTTGACCTTCAGCACCTTTAGCTTTTTCATAGCTAGTTTCTTGCTTGTCATAGAACTTTTGTGCGCCTTTGTTGCCGCCGACTTTGTTAACGTTACGTTTAGCAACATCAATCTCGCCGCCTTGCTTTAGCAAACCGCTTGGGCTCTTGCTAGGTGTACCGCTTGGATCTGCATTTGCGCCGCCTTTAGCAGTATTGGCAGTAGTACCACCCATATCGTTCTTACCAGCTACAACAGACTTAGTGTTCTTCTCACCTTGCTTTTCGCTCTTGTTACCTGTACCTACCATAGCACCCGATGGGTTACCTTGGTTACCAGGATAAGCGTCGCCAATTTTCTCAACGTATTCACGGATCCATTCGGCTTCTGTCATTTTCTTAGACTGCTTAGACTCGTCAAGATCTTCTTCATCTTCTTCATCGTCTTCTTCTTCGTCTTCAAACATTTCGTCTTCGCCGCCGAATTCTTCCTCGCCGCCAAATTCTTCCTCGCCGCCCATGTTGTCACCGCCCATGTCGTCCATTCCTGGCTCGCCGGCTTCTTGACCCATTAGGGAATCAAATTCTGCTTTTAGTTCGTCTAGTGCGTCTTCTAGGTCCATAACGCGGTTTTCGATTCCGCCTTCTTCGCCGCCTTCGTCGCCCATGCCGTCATCCATGCCGAACTCGTCGCCGCCGTCTGCGTCCATATCTAGATCGTCGCCACCAAAGTCTTCGCCGCCTTCGTCGCCGAATTCGTCTTCGCCTTCTTGCATGCCTTCTTCGTCAGCTGTGATTTCATCAACCATAGACTGTACCTGATTGCCGCCGACTTCTTCTAAGTCTTGTTCGTCAATAAGAGATTCATAAATATCGCGGCTCTTTTCTACAACGATGCTGTGGAAAAGTTCACGAGCTTTATCTTCTTGCTCATTGATAATGTATTCAATTAGTTGTTCATATTTAGACATATTTTTTTAATCCTTTACGAAATATGTTAGTGAATTCTGTATAGTTATTTACAGAATAAAAGTTTTTTTAGGGTTAAATGGGCACTTTTTGAAGGTTTTTGTAAGACTAATTACAAACCACCTACACCTGCGTCAGCAGCAGGGGCTTTATATTGGTCAGCAACTGACTCCAATTTCTTCTCGTGTTCTAGCTTGCGAGTGTCGTTCATTATACGCAACTGGTTAAGTTTGCCCAATGTTAACCTAGTTTTCCTAGTGTCATTCAGCTTTAGTGTAGTGTTATCTTCCTTTTCAGAACGATAACCCGCTGGTGCTGGTTCGTATAATTCATTTAATTGCATAGCTATATTTAACCAATCTTAATTATAACGGGGGTCCAGCCGGGGCGCCAGCGCCAGCTCCTGCACCAACCGCGCCAGCTTCTGGGGCTACGCCGCCTTCTCCTGCAGGCATTTCTGCTGCTTGTAGTTCAGTATCTAAGCCTCCTGGACTAATACCAACCCCACGTAATCCTGCTGTGCCAGCTGGTGCTCGCTCAACATCGCCTTGTTCTTCATTCCACATACGCTCGTTGTCGGCCATTTCTTCTTCTGTTAGGCCCAAATAACGAGTTAGCAAGAATCGTTTAGCAAGATAAGGGAACGCTTCTAGCTGTGTAAAACTGCCAATACGGGCCCCGTCAACTTCAGCTTGTCTGTAGCTGGCAAAGTTTTGTGGCTCGTTGAACTGTAGTTCAAATAAGTTACCATCAATGTTTATGCCTCTCCAGCGCATAAACAATTTAAACTCTTGGTCCAGTTTTTCAACTACCATACGCTGTAAACGCATACAATATTGGTTGAAACGCCATTCCTGAATAAGGGCTGTACCAACTCTACCATCGCTAAAACCGTTGGAGTTACTGGTTCCATCGTCTAATCCTGTAGGCAAATAGCTGCTAGGAATACGTAAACCACGGAATAACTTGTTAGTAAAGAAGTGCAAGTCAGTGATTTCGCCTAGGTTTTGCCCGCCTGGTAGTGTATCAACTTTACTTCCGCGGCCTTCTGCTGTCTGTGGGAAGAAGTAATCTTCGTTGGTGCTCAATGGATTGTAAGTTGCATCCATCATGTTCTGGCCGCCGCCAGTTTGTGTAGGAATACGGCGTTGATGTACTTCGTTCTTAACACGTTCAACAAAGCTCATGGCCATGTGACTTGGCATATTACCTACGTCAATGTAAAAGATACGGCGTTCAGGCGCACGTTGTACACGGTAGATAATGATAGCGTCTTCTAGCAATTCTTTTTGTTTGAATACTTTGAATACGTTTTCCAATACACTGTTACCAAACGGCCAACTAAAGTCTAAACCTTCAGTTAATGTTAAGTGTACAATGTGTTCTGCGTTAACTGTCTGCTCGTTTTGTGCATGACTAAAGCGTGTACCGCCGCTATAAGGAGTTTTAGGTTGCACATATGCGCCACTACCGCCGCCGACTTGTGGGTGATTTACTGCGATATCGCTGGTGTTAACTTGGGTAGCAGTCAAGTTCTGGAAGTTAGGAGCCAAGTCTTTAACAACATACTGCTCTGGCTTCTTGCCGTCTGCTTCGTTAACAATAACTTTAACAACCTTGCTCATCTCGATCCACATTAACTTAAATGTTTCTGGATCCCTAATAAAGCATTGATCTCCGTACTTGATAGTATTACGGAACATCTTGAACATGCGTTTGTTAAGTTCGTTTAAGCTAACCCACTGTGTTAACTGTTCACGGATGATTTTGATTTCGTTATCTGTGGGCTTTTCTTTCCAGTGAAATTGGAATGATGTGCCGTTCTCTTCGTTTTTCTGTGTGCTGAATTCAGCAAGAATGTCCAATGCAGCGTTAACTTCGCTGTCCATGTCCATTTGTTCGTATTGATTATAACGTTCAATACGGTTTGGGTGTCCTACATAAACTTCAGGCAAATTGCTCTGATAGTTCTTGTAGCCAAATTGTGCAGAGTTCGACCCGTTAATTGGACTAACCGAACCTGACTGATTATTAGCTACCTTAAAATATTTTTTCCACGCCATTAAAATGTGCTCCGATACGGTATTTACCTAAGTTTAGTAGCTAGCGTTCAATATCTGTCGCTGGATATCTTTGCTATCGCGAACTTCGTCTATTAACCTAGTTGTAAGATCCGTTTGTTTTTCCAGTGCAGCCGCTAGCGGACTAAAGTCAATATTCAACGGAATGCTGCCATTCTTCAATGGGATAACTGCTTCTGGGCCATCTTCACCTGCAATTTCCTTGCCTTGTGTAATGCCACCGTCAGCATTTTTCTTCATGTTCTTGTCTTCTTCTGCTTTTGGTACTACAGGTTCGGGCGCTGGTTTAGGTGCTTCGGGTGCTGATGGAGGTGCTGCAACTGGACGTTGCACTATATCGCCAGTTACTTCAACTGTGTCTGCTTTAATATTAACACCAGTCCTAGGATACATAATCACTGCTCCGCCCTCTGTGGTTGTGGGCTTTGTTGTACTAGTTACGCCGGGTGGAGATAATTTTTCATTTATCATTCCTGTTAATTTTTGGAATGTTTCTGCATCAATTGTACCGTTGGCCACTTTTAGTAACAATGCAGTTTCCCTGAGTGCTTTTTGAAATTCTGCTGCTACTGCATACATACCCGACACAAGATCTTTAGTCTGTGGCAGGAACTGCATAGTCAAATCATTCATTCCCTTTTTAAAGTTCTCAAGCTCTACAATGATTTCACCAGTGGCAGTGGATGTTCTTGCTGCGGCCGCTGCTATATTAATAGATGCATCTTTTTGTGCTTGCACTGCATTTTCCTGGGCGCTAGTGGATGCAATGGATGCTGCGGCTGTTCTATTAAGTATTTGTCCAATTTCGCCCAAGTATCCTGAACCAGCTAATTTAAGTATGTCTGCATTGATATCATTTTGTGCTTTAATATACGGTGCAGTATCTTGTATTATTTGTGCCCTGAATGATTTGAAATCTGCTTCACTCCTGCTAGTATTTTCGTAAATTGACTTAATTGCATCATCTTGTGCAGAGTTAAATGCTGCATACTGATTCGCCGATACTGCTAGCAATTCCCCTTCGTTTGCAACTCTTTCCATCAGCTGCCTTGCACCATCTTCTCCATATTTGGCCTGCACATCTGCCAATGCAGCCATAATGTTTCGTTGTTCTTCTGGCAGTTTCTTAGACATAGCATTTGCAAAAGATGCAGTTTGCAAGCGTCTTTCCATCTCGCTCTTTTGTGCAGCGGCGCTCTTACCTGTTATCAATGCTAGTTCTTTTTGCTGTAACAGATATGCTTTTGCACCTTCTTCTAACTGTTTTTGACTAGCTACAGCATTAACACCCATGCGAGTTTGCAATGATTGATAATCGGCTAGTGCGCTGGCTAAGTTTTCAAAGCCACCGTAAAGCTCAACCATACCCAAGTCCATATTTTTGGCTGCTTTTGCTATAGCAACTGCACTTGTTTGTGAGTTGCCCGACAATGCAGCTAGCGCTTCTGCATTTTTAGTAGCAAAGCCTGTAAAGGTTTCCAAACTTAACCCTGCGTCATTTGCTTGTTTAGTAGCTTCTTCCAAGCTGCCGCCAAATATCATTCCCGTGTTACTCAGCTGTATGTAGTTGGTTAACAATCCCTGAACTGCGGATATCTGTTGTTTAGCCAATCCAAACAAGAATGCAGAAGTTTCTTTTCCTACCAGTTTCATGGTATCGGAGAAATTCTTTATCCCGTCCCCAGCTACAGGCAGCATTGATAAGATGCTGGTTGTTCCAGATCCTACCATGTCAATAGCCCTGTTCAAGCTAATTTGCATTAAATCTAGTACTGGGACAATGGCAGTAAATGCAGCGCCTGTACTAGATACACTACTAGTAACACCGTACATACCATTGGCAAGGCCGCTCATTCCGTCACGGAATGTACCCATCGACGACTTTAAATCTCTATAACTATTCTCTACTTCACGAATTGCTTTATTTTCGGCATCTGATGCTGTAGTGGTAGACTTTGCAGTCCTTGACAGTTGCTCCAATGATCTAGTAACATCAGCAGCTTGGGCGCTAGTAAGCCCTAGCTCGTCTGCAAATGCGCGAATAACTTCTGATGAATCTGCCATATTTTAAAATCCGGTGTTTTTTGTGATAAGTACATATTATTTATGGAATAAAAAATGGCAGATCAAGCTCCAAACCCGCTTTCAAAGTACTTTCGTCATCCCCAAATTTACTTAAAACTTCCTGGCGCAGGCCGACACTGGCCCCATGAGGCATTAGAATTGCCGGGTACAGGTGAACTACCTGTGTTGGCCATGACTGCTAAAGACGAACTGGTAGTCAAAACTCCAGATGCATTACTCAACGGACAAGCCACTGTAGACGTTATTCAAAGTTGCTGCCCATCAATTAAAGATGCATGGGCTACTCCGTTAACTGACTTGGACGCTATTCTGATTGCTATCAGGATTGCTACTTACGGCAATGAGATGGACTTTGTTACTGTTTGCCCTCACTGCGGTAGTAAAAATGAGCACGTAGCTGATTTGGGATATCTATCAAGCTTGATTAAATGTCCGGACTTTGAGGAAACAATCAAAGTGGCAGGCATGGAAATCTTCTTAAAGCCCATTACGTTCAAGGACTTCAATGAAAGTAACATGAAGACCTATGAAGAACAACGTATCATTGCCGTAGTGCAAAACGACACTATATCTGAAGCTGAGAAAATCTTGCGATTCCATCAACTGTTTAAGAGTGTATTGGATATGACTGTGCGCCAAGTTAGCAATAACGTGGCTGCAATTAAGTTAGACGATGGCACCGTAGTAGAGAACAAGGATCATATCACTGAATTCTTTACAAACTGTGATAGACCTATTTGGAATGCAGTTAAAGATAAACTCAAAGAGTTCAATGATACCAGCGCACTACGTAATATCCCTATCAAGTGCGATAACGAAGAATGTGAAAAAGACTATACAGCCCCATTAGTATTCGAGCTATCAAGTTTTTTCGGATGAGGCTTTTGACTCTAAGTAACGAAGAAATCGTGGGATTACTTAATAGCTACGAAAAAGAGTCAAAAGCCCTTAAACAATCGCTATTTAAATTGTGTTGGTACATGCGTGGGGGAATAACTTACGACGAAATGATTCAGCTTGGCTTTAAAGACAGAGAGCTAATCAATAATGTTATCAAAGAGAATATAGAAGTAACTAACGAAACAAGATTGCCATTCTTTTAAGATGTGCAAGCACATCTATCACTATCGCTATCGCTCAGTGATTAATTGTATTTCTAGAGCGAAGCGATATAATATTCATCCAGATTAATCAGTCACACTTTGCCCGCACAGGGCAAAAATGAAAAGGTTACTTCATCCGAGTAGCACAGTCACTAGCGTTAGAGCGATTACAGAGGCGGTTGTCCGGTACCTCGAGCTCAGTTCTTATAACAACGGCAGTTTACACAATATACGCTAACATACATGTAAACCTGTGGATTTCCCACTCATTTCAGCCATGAAAATTCTGT
>JAUKPS010098051.1:0-29448 GCA_032273165.1 Chlorellidium tetrabotrys | reverse complement strand
TAATAACAAACGGATCTACTTCAAGTCAATTATTAAAATTAAGTGAAATTTCTATTTCTAATGTTAGCGGATTAGCAATACAAACAAATGTTGCAGTAGGTAGAGGTAGCACTTTATATTTCATGGCATCAAACGTAGCTATCCCAACAAGTTCGACACTGACATTAGTAGCTAGAGATAATGCAATCTATCTAGAAGAAGGTGATTATGTAATGGCAAACACCAGTCTTGCAAATGGTGCGCATATTGGAATTTCTTACGAATTAACTAGTTAATAAAATGCCTAGAGTTAAAGCAAATTTTGGAATTACTGGACCTTCACAAACAATGGCGTCCACACGGTCAGGACTATACTCACCAATGGATCCTTATACCTATAGAAGATCCGGTACATGGCCAGAAGTAGGTCCTTTTATTTTAGAATATCTTTTAGTAGCCGGCGGTGGTGCTGGAATGTACAGCCCATATGGTGGTGGTGGCGGTGGTGGCGGTGGTGTGCTATATAATACCGCAAAAGCAATTGAGTTTGGAACAGCTTTTACAGTAACAGTTGGTGCTGCTGGTACATATGGTACTACAGCCGGCAATTCATATTTTGGAGCAGCCGTAGCCTACGGCGGCGGTGTTGGTGTGCAGGCTAACGGTGGATCAGGTGGCGGTGGTGGACATACTGGATCATCAAATCAGTTTGGCCTTGCTATACAAACAAGTAACGACGGCGGCACCGGTTACGGTAATAACGGTGGTACAAATACATATTCGCCACCTTATCCTTGCGGATCTGGTGGCGGTGCAGGGGGCGTTGGTGTTAATGGTGGCACTGGTGGTGCAGGACGAGCATTTCTTATTACTGGTAGTTCAACAAGTTATGCTGGTGGCGGTGGCCAGTGTAATAATAGTGGAGGTACATCAGCCGGAGGTGGTAGCGGAGCAGGTAACGGATCCAATGGCGGAGCATCCAATGGTACACCTAATACCGGCGGTGGCGGTGGCGGTGCACAAAACGGAACAAATACTAATGGCGGGTCAGGTATTGTTATTATTGCATATCCAACCAGCTGGCCAGATCCAAAATCTATAGATGTCGGCTTAACTTATACATTTAGCACCGCATCTAGATCAGGATATAAAGTTTTTACATTTACTGCCGGAACCGGCAACGTTACGTGGTAATTATTATGGCACATTATGCATTTTTAGATTCAAACAACATTGTTACCGAAGTTATTACAGGTAAAGATGAAGGGCAGGACGGAATTGATTGGGAACAATGGTACGGAAACTTTAGAGGACAGGTTTGTAAAAGAACAAGCTATAGCACACACGGCGGAAAACATTCAGCTGGTGGTACGCCCTTCCGTAAAAATTATGCCGGCCCAGGATATACATACGATGAAAGCAGAGATGCGTTTATTCCTCCAAAGCCGTATCCAAGTTGGATACTAAACGAAGATACTTGTAGATGGGATCCACCTACACCTGTGCCTGAATCTAGTATTCCACATTTATGGAATGAAGAAACACAACAGTGGGTAACAATATAATTAAGAAGGTAAGAAAATGAGTTTTCCAACTAGCCCAACAAACGGAGAAGTTACTGTAGTAAACGGTATAAAATATATCTATGCCTCTGCGACTTCTAGTTGGACAAGAGTTCCGTTAAATGGATTCCAGGCTGCAGCCAGCGCACCATCAAATCCTAAAGCCGGAGACCAATGGTATAATACCAACACAGATATAATATTTGAATACATCACTGATGGTGTTAGTAGTTACTGGGTGGATGTCAGCAGTCTAGGACAAACTGGTAATATCACTAACGTCATTGACAGCACACTTTCAGGTAATGTTGTACTAGGACTTAACGATGTTTACAGTATTGGAGCATCAACGGGCTATTTGCAAAATTTCTACTCCAATAACATTTTTGGTAATACTGTATATGCAGGTAACAGCATTGGCAATGCTATTGTAGCAGCAGGAAATATTGTACCAGCTACAGATGTTACTTACAGTCTTGGTACAACAGACAGCAGATTCTCAGACATTTGGTTATCAGGTAGCACAATATATTTAGGTGCAGCAAGTATTAGTACAGACGGTGCTAATATTACAATCACAAATCCTGAAGGTGGATCATTTAATATCAGCGGATCATCTCCAATTGAAAGTTCTGCAGTAGGCAGTGGCGGAGGTGGCGGAGGAGGTGGCAGTGGTACACCAGGCGGAAGCACTAGACAATTACAGTACAACGATGCTGGTTCGTTTGCTGGTGCCAACATTGTGTTTACTAAAACTACTGGTAACCTAGTAATAACTGCAACTACATCAAGTACAAATGCATCTACTGGAGCACTGGTACTTAAAGGTGGTATGGGTGTAACAGGTAATGTCTACGCCACTAGATTATATACTACCTCAGGATTATTCTGGGCAGGAAACAATGCATCGTATACTACTGGTGCTGCTAGCGGTCCTAGCTCAACTAATACATTTGCAACATGGCATGTAACTGGTCAAAGCGATGTAGTAGCCGGAGGCGAAGATGAAGTAACATTTACAGGTGTAGGTATCAGTATTACCACTCAACCTGCATTTCCAAAGACTTTAACATTTGGTATAGATTTATCGCAAGGTGCTAATATTGGTGCTGGATCAACAACTGGTAATCTAGTAGCAACAGCGACTACTATATCAACGTCCACTGATACTGGTGCATTAGTAGTAACAGGCGGTGCTGGTATCGCTGGAGCATTATATATAGCTAACACCGGAGATGTAAGTGCTAACATTGGAACATTGTTCTTAGGTAATCAGTCAACACAAGCCAACTTAGGTGCATATCAAACTTATGCAAATGCCACATTTAGTGTAAGCACATATGGTAATTCTAACGTAGCTAGTTATCTAACGTTAGGTGCTAACATTGGATCAGGATCTGCTACTTCTAACTTAGTGGCAGCAGCAACTACTACCGCGATATCAACTACAACTGGTGCATTAGTAGTTAGAGGAGGCGCCGGTCTTGCTGGTAATGTTTATGCTGGTGGTAACATCTATGCTAGCCAAGGCCTAAGTGTTGGAACTACATTATTTGGTGCTGTTGGCGAGATTCGTGCTACTAACAACATCACAGCTTACTACAGTTCAGATCGCAGACTCAAATCAAACATAATTGAAATTCCTAATGCGCTAACCACGGTAACTACCATTGGTGGTAAACTGTTTGAGTGGACTGACGAATACATTAACACTCACGGTGGCGAAGATGGATATTTTGTCTGCAGAGAAGATTTTGGTGTTATAGCACAAGATGTACAATCTGTGTTTCCACGTGCGGTACGCACAAGAGATAATGGAACACTGGCAGTTGACTACGAAAAATTAAGTGCATTAGCGTTTGCTGCTATCGCTGAACTATCACTAAAGGTTGACCAGTTAACAGAAGAATTAGAGAAATTAAAAAAGGCATAATAGATGAGCTTTCCAACCACGCCCACAAATAATCAAATTGCAACTGTAAACGGTATTAGATACCAGTACAATACTGCCAATAACTCTTGGGTTAAACTAAGTAATGCCAAATTTACTGCCGCAGCAAGTGGACCTAGCAACCCTGCTGCAGGTGACCAATGGTACAATACCAGCGAAGATATTTTATATGAATGGATCAGCGACGGAGTTAGTAGTTATTGGATAGATATACAAAGTGGACTAGTTACAGGAAATGCATCGGGCGTTATTAGCGACACTACGATAGCAGGAAATTTAACTGTTACTGGGAATCTTACATTGTCTGGTACCGTATTGCCCGTAGTTTCTGGTGGTACTGGTGCTAATACTGCTGCCCAAGCTAGAACTAACCTAGGAGTAGACCCAGCTGGGACTGCAGTAGCTTTGTCAATTGCTTTGGGCTAAATATAGAATATGGCAAATACATTCAAAAATGCACTCTTAAAAGACGTTGGTACATCAGCGTCTTCTGTGTACACTTGTCCAAGCGCAACGCAAACCACAGTAATTGGATTTAGTGTAGCTAATACTACTACCAACTCAATTACTTGTAACGCTTATATTACTGCTAGCTCTATAAATTATTACCTAGTTAAAAACGCCACTGTACCAGCTGGTGGTGCACTAGTGGTTGTGGGCGGTGATCAGAAAGTAGTATTACAAGCCGCAGATATACTAAAAGTTGATACTTCAGCAGCGGCCAGTGCAGATGTTGTTTGCAGCCTGCTGGAGATCACGTAATGGCCTACATTGGTAATAGCTTAAATTTACAAAGTTATACTAGAGGTTCAGATCGCTTTTCAGGCGACGGTACAACTACCACATTTACCTTATCTAGATCAGTGGCCAGTGCTGCTGATATTCAAGTTGTAGTCAACAATGTTATACAAGATCCTTATTCAGCATATTCAGTATTAGGTACTGCACTTTCATTTACTGGCGCTCCATCGTCGGGCACAAATAACGTCTATGTAGTCTATAATGCATCAGTTAGTCAATATTATGTTCCGACTCCGGGTACTGTTGTTCCTGGTAACTTTGCAGCCAATGGTAGCATTATTTCAATTGGAAATCTTATTGCCAATGCGACCACTACAAGTACCAGCACTACCACTGGTGCATTAGTAGTCCGTGGAGGAGCAGGCATTGCCGGCAACTTAATACTTGGTGGTAATGCAACTATAACCGGCAATATCACTGCTGGTAATGCTAGCATTACTTCTAATCTAACAGTATTAGCTGGTAATTTAACAATCTCTAGTGGTTACATCGGCGGAACTTACACACCGGCTACCGCAACTGGCGCCGCAATACAAGTCACAGGCAAAGACACACAAGGTGGCACAGGCTGGTTTGACTTCCTAAAAGCTACCAATACCACCAGTGGTGCTACTAATCCAAATAAAACATTCCGTTTGAACAGTACCGGCGGTATTGAAGTTATCAACAGTGCCTATACCACAACACTAATGTCACTTAGTGATGCAGGATCAATGAATGTAAGCGGCAATATTCAAATTAGCGGTAAGAAAGCAGTAAACGGTCCTGCATTCAGTGCCTATGCTGATGCCACACTCCAAACCATAACTTCAGGTAGCCAACAAAAAGTTCTATTCCAAGTAGAAGAATTTGACACAGATGGTTGCTTTTCTAGTTCACGCTTTACTCCCAATGTAGAAGGCTACTATCAAT
Source organism: Chlorellidium tetrabotrys (assembly GCA_032273165.1). Classification (NCBI taxonomy): domain Eukaryota; class Xanthophyceae; order Mischococcales; family Botryochloridaceae; genus Chlorellidium; species Chlorellidium tetrabotrys. The sequence continues at coordinate 24,243 of JAUKPS010098051.1, read as the reverse complement.
TGAATGCCGAAGTTCGACTAGATGGCTCCAGTGGCACAGGTGAAATAATGATTGTGCTTTACAGAAACACCAGCGAACACAAGCGTGGTACAAATCAAAGCGGCACCAGTATTGCCACTAACTTCTTTGCCCAGCAGGTCAGTGCATTGGTGTATGCTAATGGAACCACTGATTATTTTGAAATCAAAGTGCAACAAACTTCAGGAGGGTCAATGACTGTCACAGCAGTAAACAACCCTGCTATCACCTGGTTCAATGGCGCCATGGTAAGAGGCGCATAAGGATAAACAATGCCAATAAGTCAAATTACTAGCGCAGGTATTGAAAATGGAACAGTAGTACCAGCTGACTTAACAACTGGTGCACCATCATGGACTTCAACCGGGAATGTAACTATAACCGGAACTGCAAATATAGCAGGCGCTCTTACATTGCCGGGACAACCAATATTTTCTGCAACAGGCTCAAGTACACAATCTTGGTCTGGTGCTGCTGCTTATCAAATAGTACAATTAAACGCTCAAACTACAATGAATTCTCATCCAGCTGTTTATAACACAGGCACATACACATTTACTGCTCCAGTGGCTGGTGTATATATGTTTTGGGCAAAAGTTACACAAACAACTACAGCAACAGGTCCTTCTGCTTCGCTTTTTGTAAATGGGAGTGCTGCTAGCGGAGTACAGGAACTTATAATTAATTACTCTGTTGGATATCTTTCGTCATCAGGTTTTTGTGCATTGCCCTTGTTGGCAGGAGATCTAGTTACTTTGCGTGTAATAAATTTTAATAATACTACTGTAACATTAGATACAACACGCTGTGCGTTTATGGGATACTTAATTGGATAAGACATGAGTTATATAGGAACATCGCCAACTACAGCAGCATTTCCATTTGATCAGTTCTCAGGAACAGGTAGTCTAACAGCCTTTACATTAAGTTATGCTCCAGCAAGTACTACCAGTATCATAGTAGCTGTTTCGGGTGTTGTTCAAAATCCTAATACCTATTCAGTTGGTGGATATGTGTTAACCTTTACAGGCGCACCACCACTAGGAACAAATAATATTGCAGTATTGTATCTTGGATTACCATCGTCGGGAGTTAGTACTCCTGGCAACACTGCATATCGTAGTGCCACTGATTATACTGCTACTGCTGGACAAACTACCTTTGCAACCGTTGGTAGTTATACAGTAGGATTTTTAGATGTATATCGTAACGGGTCAAGACTAGGTAGTGCAGACTTTACTGCTACTAATGGTACCACAGTGGTATTAGCTGCAGCTTGTGCAGTCAACGACTTAGTAACTATAGTTTACTATACACTAACTTCACTTACTAATGCATTGCCGTTAACAGGTGGTACAGTAACAGGTAGTACTGCATTTAATTCTAATGTATCAATTAACGGCGGCGACGTATCTGGTTATACGGGATTTAAAAATCGTATTATTAATGGCAGTATGATGATTGATCAACGAAACGCAGGATCAGCATTTACACTTGCATCAGGCACAAATGCATACGGTAGTTGTGATAGATGGGCTTCTATTGCAAGCGCAGCATCGTGGACTATGCAGCAAATAGCTACAGGAAATTTTGATTTTCCTTATGCACTTCGATTAAAACGCACCGCAGCAGCAGCAGCAAGCACAATATATGTAGGACAAATAATTGAATCAATGAACTGTCTAGATATGGCAGGGCAAGCAGTTACACTTTCATTTTATATTACAGCCGGCGCAACCTTTTCTGGCGGTACATTTACTGCTGAAATTTATACAGGCACAGGAGCGAATCAAGGGTGGGCTAGTTTAGGAGCCAGTACATGGACAGGTCAAACTTTGGCTACTTCAAACGCACCTGTTCCGACTACAACTCGTACAAAATATTCATATACTGTAACTCTTGGACCAACAGTTTCGGAAATTGGCATTCGCTTTTGGTATGCTGCAACAGGTACAGCTGGTGCAACTGACTACGTTGATATCACAGGAGTCCAGCTAGAGCGTGGCAGCAATGCTACGTCATTTGAGTTTAGAAGTATTGGACAAGAATTATCATTGTGCCAAAGGTATTATTGGAGGCATACGGCAACTGGAGTTTTTACTCAATTTGGTTTTGCAACGTCCAGAGGTTCGGCCGCATCAGAATTTTTTGTACAATATCCAGTAACTATGAGAGCAATTGCAACCACTCTTGATTACGCATCTTTAAAAACTTCTTTATATGCTGGTGGCACATCACAGGCGGTAACTTCTGCTACTCTTTCAACAGCTAATCTATCTAACTCTGCTGGCGTTCTTAATTTAACTTCCGCCGCATCAATAGGTTCGGCAGGGCAAGCATTACAGGTTATTGCAGATAACAGTGCGTCGGCATATATAGGGTTCGGAGCGGAGTTAACATAATGTACAAATTATCAACAAATGGAGTAACAGAATGACAAGAGCAGTTAATACTGCAGTATCAGGATCCGGCGGCATACTCCAAGCAGTCTATGCTTCTTTAGGAAGTAGTTTCACTGCCACTGGACTAGTTGGTGCTAACTATTGGGTTGATTTAACTGGACTAAGTGCATCAATTACTCCTACATCAACTAGCAGTAGAATAATGATAATAACAAATATATACATGGGTGTCACTACCACTGGTGGCGGGTATCAACAGTTATATAGAATATTACGCAACAGCAGTACAGTTGCCGGATTAATGGGCACTAGCGAAGGTGGACGTGATGGTTCTACAGGAAGGACTAATCATTACGGATCGCAAACTCTCACTGATACAGCGTATAGAATGTTCATGATGAGCGGTACTCATATTGATTCGCCGGCATCAACATCAGCACTTACTTATTCAATTCAGATAAGAAGTTATTCGAGTGCCCCGGTAGTATTTGTTAATAGAGCTTCAACGTTCCAAGCTGGTGGTACAGATTATGATCATGTGCCTTTATCAACAATGACACTACTAGAAATAGCAGGATAAAAATATGGCATTAACAACTGTAGACGGAGCGATGTTAAATACTGCCAATGCGCAGTATACAGGATTTAAGAATCGTGTTATTAATGGCGGCATGGTCATTGATCAGCGGAATGTTGGTGCAAGTGTTACTCCTACTGATGCACAATATATAGTTGATAGATGGTGTGCAAGATTAAGCCAAGCTTCAAAATTCACTGTTCAGCAAAACGCAGGTTCAGTAACACCACCACCAGGATACTCAAAATATTTAGGAGTTACTGTTGGCGCTTCGGCTAGTGTGACACTTGGCGCCAGCGACTATTTTGCTCTGCAATACAGAATAGAAGGTTATAACATTGCAGATATTGCTATGGGAACAGTAAACGCTAAAACGGTCACTGTTTCATTTTGGGTACGCTCGTCATTAACTGGAACTTTTGGTTTTTCTATGTTTGACGGAAGTGCTACTGTTAGTTATGGCGGAAGTTACACAATAAATTCAGCTAATACTTGGGAACAAAAAACTGTAACTATTACTGGTACTGCATTGGGTACATGGAATACAACCACTGGCATTGGGTGCTATTTAAACTGGTCACTTGGCGGCGGTTCTAGCTACACTGGCGGAACTGCAAATGCATGGAACGGAACAGTTTATTACCAACAATCTGGGGCAACAAATGTAATTACAAATAACTCTGCAACTTTGTACATCACAGGAGTACAACTAGAAGTAGGCAGTAACGCTACGTCATTTGAAATTAGAGATTATGGTCGTGAGTTGCAAATGTGTCAGAGATATTACGAAACCGGAACCACTGGACAAAGTCTGAATAATTACGGAATTACCGCAAGCGTTTCTTATACACATGCATTTAAGGTTTCTAAACGCATTACGCCAGTCTGTACTGTTTCAACTGGAGCATTTCAAGTTCAAACAACTGAGGCATTTTCTTCATACCAATCAAGTATAGCCAATGGCGCTTGGTATAACCCCGGAACTTTTACAGCAACAGCGGAACTATAAAATGTACAAATTACCAGCAGACGAAGGATAAAATATGAGTTTTCCTATAGGTCCAACTAATGGACAAACAACAGTAATAAACAATATACAGTATATCTACAATGCTGCTAACAATGCATGGAAACGTGTTCCGCTTGATAACCTTACACTACAAAATTTAACAGTAACAGGAAATACCTATTACAACAATGGCAGCTATATTTCAAGTGCCATGGTCTACGACCTGGATCGAATATACGGTGACGGAACAACTAACGTTTTTCAGTTAAAATACAATCAACAAACAGTTACAGTGGCTAGCCCGTGGAATTTACAAGTGTCAATTGACGGACTAGTGCAGCCCGCTTTTACAGAAAACTACGAAATTATTTGGGGCAGTTATGTATTTGGTGCAGCCCGCGGATACACAATTAGCTCTGGAAATATTAAATTCTCAGATCCGCCCGAGTCCGGCGAAACTGTTGTTATTAGAACTCTGCCCGGTTCGCCAAATCCTGTAACCAAAAGATACCCATTTAAAGCAATGGATATAATGGTGGGCTTTTAAAAAGGGCTAAATAAGCAATAATATTGGAGATACCATGGCTAGAAAAGTACTTTTAGATACATATTACACATTTGTTCCGGCAACTAAAACTATTGTAATACCACGAGGGATTACAAGAGAACGTTTTGTACTGATTACAGATGTAACCACTAACCAAGTTCTTTATAATTTTTCTGACTCTTCGTTAGGTTTCGCTAGCCATAGCGTCGCTGTTGACGGAGCAGGTAATACGTATACTACTGTAGTGTTATCCTACAATACTGCTAGTTTGAGCAGTACAGATAAATTACAAATTTTAGTTGATGAATACGAAGAATCATTTAAGCCTTCGGAATTATATACTGACCCGGTAAACAAATTTAGAGTTAGTCAGCCACAGGCCTTGATTGACACTGACTTTGAATATTCTACACAGGCCACAAAGTGGGAAAGTTTAGGTTTATCCAATAACAAACCATTTGCTTATTACAACACCAATTCTCCAATTACAATTACTGGCGTTATCGCCACTAGCGGTTCTAGATCAATTACGGTAACTACTACTACTCCTCCAGCAGCTGGTAGTGCTGTTTTTATTGCTGACACCTTATTTGGTGGTGCCGACGGATTGTTTATTATTGATTCTATATCAGCTGGTGTTAGCTTTACCTATACTGCCAGAAGTGCATTCATTGGTACTACTGGATCAATTTTTGTAACGGGTGTAACTGCTGTGTATGCAGGAGCTATATTTTCAAATGCTGCTATTGCAATGAGCAGTGTTGGGTTCTCGGGTAATTTAATTAACGTAGTAACTTCTATTCCACACGGATTAGCAATAGGAAATGAAATTGCATTATCTGGCACAGCGCAGGCTAATGCAAACGGTTCATGGGTTGTAGCCACAGTTGCAAACTCGTCGTCATTTAGTTATTATTCTACTGCAACTCCAGGTGGTGCAATTACTGGCGGTAGTTTGTATGTAAGACCACAAGGACAATTTTTACATCGTGCCTATGACGGCGGTGTACAATTTAGTACATTTACTAACTCACATAACGAACAAATTATTCGTCAGACACGTAGATATTTCCGTTATCAATCTGGTAAAGGTATTCAGATGTCTACTGGTTCAATTGTAAAACCAAATCTGCAAGTAGACAGTATAACCAGCTCTGGTACCACAGTTACAGTAACAACTAAATTTGCACAATTTGTTCAACCAGGTTTGACTATAGCAGTATCAGGCTGTAATGAACCAGCCTACAACGGAACTTTTATTGTAGCTCAGAGTATAGATAGATATAGATTTACATACACAGCACTAACAACTCCATCGTCGGCTACTGCTACTGGGTTGTTTAATGTTTCTATTACAAGTTGGACCGGTGCACAAGTACGTCTAGGAATGTTTGATAGCCAAAACGGTTTGTTCTTTGAGTTTGATGGTCAACAATTATATGCTGTAAGAAGAGCATCAACATATCAAATTGGTGCATTAGGTAACGTAGCAATTGGTGGTGCTGTAGTTAGTGCAGCTACTAACAATGGAGCAACACCAACATTCGCCAGACAGCTAGCACCAAATGATTGGGTTAGTATCAAAGGTATGACTTATCGTGTAATGGATATCTTGTCTGATTCAGCATTTACTATTACACCAGCCTATCGTGGCCTGACTAGTGCAAACTTATCAGTTATTACAAAAACTATTGACACAAGAATTCCACAGAGTCAATGGAACATTGATCGTGTTGACGGCACTGGCCCTAGTGGTTACAGAATTGACCTGTCTCGTATGCAGATGTTTTACTTAGACTATAGCTGGTATGGTGCTGGATTTGTTCGTTGGGGATTCCGTGGAGCCAACGGCGATGTCATCTACTGCCATAAGTTAATTAATAACAATGTTAACTACGAAGCATATATGCGTTCTGGTAACTTACCAGCACGATACGAAGTTAATACATTAAGTAAGTACGCAATTTTAGCATCCTCTTTAGGTAGTGGAGATTCAAGTATAAGTGTATCGGATTATCTTGAATTTCCAACAGCAGGAACAATTTGGGTTCACAATGCAACACAAAGTGAATTTATTCAATATACCGGTAAAGGTGCTGCTGCTAGTTTAGCTTTTACACTAACTCCAGGTAGCGTTACTGCAACTGGAACAAACACAACCGGTGTTGCGGTAGGTCAGTACATAAGCGGCAACGGTATTCCAACAGGGACTACAGTACAGGCTGTAACAACAAACACCTCAATAACATTAAGTCAGCCAGCAACATTTGGCGGGTCACAGACATTAAACTTTGGCCCAACCCTAACAGGATTGACCAGAGGTAGCCCAGGTGTTACACAGACTGTAGTTCAAACAGCTAACAGTTCTGTAGTAACCACAAGTAATACTGTAAACGTTAGATTTGGACAGTATGTTGTTGGTACTGGTATTCCGTCGGATACTTTTGTAGCAAACGTTGTAGCAAACACATCAATTACATTAACTGAGGCAGCAACATCTAGTACAACACAGGCAATGATATTTGGTGCAATGGGCACTGGTGGCCCACAGTCATTTACCTATTCTGCAACCGCACCAGTTGCAATTGAACTACATAGTCCGGCCTTTAGCCCTACAATTAGTCACTGGGGTACATCAGTTATTATGGACGGTAGATACGATGACGATAAAGCGTTCGTGTTTACACAAGGTATGACAACAGGTCTTGGTGTTGCTTCAGGCGGTGGCGGTCAAACAATAGCGTTACAGAGCTTTAGAATTGCACCAAGTGTTAGCAGCGGTCTAGCTGGTGCTACACTAGGGTCTAGAGAGATTATAAATCGTATGCAGATGGTTCTGCGACAAATTGACTTGTTTAGTAATGGACAATTCTTGGTTACTTTGGTACTTAACGGAACTCCAAATATTGCTACACCTTCATGGTCAAGTGTTGGTGGTTCAAGTTTGGCACAGTATATTAATCACACAGGTAACACTGTTATTAGCGGTGGCGAAACAATTTACGGTTTCTATCTAAACACAGCTGGTGGTTTATCATTTACTACTACACAGCAGGAACTTGCACTAGTTCGTGATATGGGTACAAGTATATTAAGCGGCGGACAATCGGCTGCCAATGCTGGTATATATCCAGATGGACCTGACGTTGTAACTGTTGTGGCTAGAAATATTGGTACTGGTGGTGCTACAGTATCGGCTCGTTTATCCTGGACGGAAGCTCAAGCGTAAAATGGGAACAGTTACCAAACAATCAGTTTCTCAAATTGGTTCGGAACCTACTCCGTACTATGTTAGTATGCAACCTATTACCAGTGGGTCTACTACATCACAATTTGTAAGTCCAGGGTTGTCTTACAATCCTGCGACGCAGACATTAAACTTAACCGGTAGCGTATCAGGCCTGGGTAGTTTGAATATGCGTGGAGATATTGTTTCTGGTGGTCAGTTAACTGCTGCTGCTGTTAGGAATTCTGGAGTATTCTATTACACCGCAAGAACTATAACTGCTAATGTAACAGTGTCAGCAACTGAAAGTGCATTAAGCGTAGGTCCTGTTGCTATTGCTGATGGCGTAGTAGTTACGATTGCAAACGGTGGAGAATGGAGCGTAGTCTAAATGACGAAACTTCAAGTTGGTACAATACGACACGCCACTGGCAGTGGTACAATTAGTTTACCTGCCTATAATAAAATTCGTGGAATTGATGTAGGTTCAATACGCAGCCCAGGAATGGTCCTACAAAGTTCTTTTCTTAGAACTGATACCAAAGCCGCTTACACTGCTGGCGTTGGTACCAATACAGAAGTAACAGATCTTACGATATCAATTACTCCCAAATACAATACTAGTTTAATATGGTTAACCTACATGGTCAGCTTTGAGATGCATCATGACACTATCTTTAGACTGTCAAGAAATGGTACAGTAATTGGAACTAACACAACAGATTCAGGACGTTGGTCTGGCTGGGCGGTTCCTGGATACGACGTTGATAATAATAGTACCATGCGCCGTAATCATCACATCTATATAGATAATCCAGCTACTACCAGTACTTTAACTTATCGTTTTTTAGTATCTTCCTCAGGCGGAACTGCTTATACATTTTATTTAAATAGAACAATTGGTGCAGTAGGACAGGCCAGCTACGAAGCAGCAATTAGTCATGTTTTAGTGCAGGAGATTGCACAATGAGTAGAACTACACTATCTCAGTTAGCAGGAGCTTCTGGTACCGGTACAGTAAATATTGGCACTGGCAGTCGAATTAGTGCAGTAGAACCTTATTCGATCTATGCTCCTGGTATGATTGTTCAACACTGGTATCTTAGAACAGATAGTAAAAATACATATAGTGCTCCGGTGGGTTCCGATAACGAAGTAACAGAATTGCGCATGGTTATTACACCAAGATATGCTACCAGTAGAATATACTTACAGTACGCTCTTAGTTATGAAACATCAGGTATGGCTGACGTTATGTGCAGACTATCTAGGAACGATAGTCTAGTGGGTACTAGTACAACTGACACTGGTGCGTGGTCTGGTTGGGTACCAGCTGGCTATGATGCAGACGATGCTAGTACTCCGATTACCAGACATCTGGCATACATCGACTCTCCGGGTACAATTGGGCCATTAACATATAAATTTCTAATTAGAGCCACTGCAGCAACGGCCTATACAATGTATCTTAATAGAACAGTTAACAGTGCTGGGGCTGATAGCCTTGAAGTTGCAATTAGTCAAATTCTTGTACAGGAATTAACAGTATGAGCGTACTACAGACATCACAGTTATTCAGTTCCGGGGAAATTATTATACCAACTAACAACAGTTTGTATGGTGCCGATCTAGGATCAATCAGTGCACCAGGTCTTAATGTACAAACTGTTTATGCTCGTGCAGATGCTAAAAGCACTTATTCTTTACCAATTAATACCAACACTGAAATCACTGATTTGACTTTAACAATAACACCTAAGTCAGCAACCAGTGTAATACTATTACAGTACATGGTTACTTTTGAAGTACACTACAATACTATTTTTAGATTATCAAGAAATGGTACAGTAATTGGAACTAACACAACAGATTCAGGCCGTTGGTCTGGCTGGGCCAATCCTGGACATGACCAGGATGTATCATCAACACCAAATACTAACTATTACATGTATTGGGATTTACCGGCTACAACCAGTCCAGTAACTTATAGATTCTTATGTTCGCCCACTGACGGAACGGCACAAACATTTTATTTAAATAGAGCAGTTGCCGGTGCTGGGTCTGATACCCTTGAAGTTGGTATCAGTTATGTTATTTTGCAGGAGGTCGCACAATGAGTATAGTTGTTGCTGATAATATAGTTCATAAAAATGGTTCTGGCACAATCTACGTAGGGTCCGGGAGCAGTCTGGTTGGTGTAGATGCAGGATCTTTATATGCACCTGGGCAGATTATCCAAACACAACATGCACAATGTGCAGCCGTCAGATACTCAATAGCTTCTGCGGATATATCAGCTATACCAGATTTGAGCGTAACCTTTACACCTAAACTGTCAACCTCAAAGATTTTACTAACAGCCGTGTTCAATACCAATGCATTGCATGTAAGTACCTGGGGATTTTTAAAAAATGGTTCAGTGATATATACCAATACAAACACTAACTCAGCTGGATCAATTGCAACAACCTATCATAACACTGCCACTGGCAGTACTGATTATATGCATAATATATCAATACATTTTTGGGATACTGCTGGAACAACTTCGGCAATTACTTACCAAGCCGCAGGTTGTGCTAGCTGGGCCGGTACAACATATACGTTGTTTATTAACGATCGTAACAGTAACGATATGCGCAGCATTAGCAGTATGACTGTACAGGAGATTGCAGTATGAGTCTACAGGTTGGTTCAATACGTGCATTAAATAGCACTGGAACTATTGCACTACCAGCTAATAATAAAATTGTTGGCGTAGATGCAGGATCAGTAGGCGGCTCAGGACAAATCATACAGGTAAGGTATGCACAAACTCCTCCAACTACCTATACTATATCGTCAACTGGTATTGCTGCTATTAGTGGACTTAGCATATCTTTTACACCACGTTTTGCTACATCACGCATACTGTTACAGGCAATGATAAATCATAATGCACAGTACGTGACCAGTTTGGGATTCTTAAAAAATGGTGGTTACCTTGGTCCTATTACAAGAGCTGTTAACAATAGCTCTGACGGATCGGTATCTACTGTATATTTTGGTGCTGGTACTACGGACATTGGTTATGCATGGAATAGTTTTGTGCAATACTACGACACCGCCGGCGATACTACAGCAAGGACTTATGCTGCCGCAGCATCAACATCGTGGTCAAGTGTAGCCTATAGCTTAATTATAAATGATAGAACCAGTAACGACATGCGTAGTATCAGTAGTTTTGTGATAATGGAGATTGCACAATGAGTACACTTCGTACTAAACAACTTGATGCAATAAACTCTTCAGGTGCTGTACGTATAGCATCGGGCAGCAAGATTGTGGGTACTGAACAAGGACAGATATACGCACCAGGTTCAGTAATACAAATGCAACAGGTACAAACTGCAGCCACGGTATATTCATTTTCTGCTGCAGATATCACACCTATTACAGGCCTTAGTATAACCATCACACCAAAGTTTGCTACGTCAGCACTGGTGCTACAATCAATGATCAATACTAGTGCAACGTATGTCTCATCATATGCATTTCTAAGAAACGGCGGATATCTGGTAAACAGTACCGCAACAAATAATTCAAATTCTAGAGGTGCAATGGCCACACTTTATCATGGCACTAATATTGTTACTGATATGTGGAATGTGTATTTGCAGTACATAGATATAGCAGGATCTACTGATCCTATAACTTATCAAGTAGCCGGATGCTCGTCGTGGGCAGGAACTAACTATACCCTGTATGTTAATGATCGGAATACCAGTGATATGCGCAGTATTTCTAGTATGATAATTATGGAGATTGCAGCCTAATGCCCGCAGTAGCTAAAATTGATGTATTACAAAATCGTGACGGACGAAATCTGATGATCAATGGATATCCTCAGATGCCCGGCCGGATCATTGAGTATCTAACTAGTATGTGCGACGGATCAATGGTTCAAGTATGTTCGGGTACTTATCAGTTTCAGTCTGTGACCGCAATACAAGCATCAACTACTTCATATGTAGAAGTTAACGGATCAGTACTAAACTATCGCCCACCAGCTGGTACTACTATGGTTACATACAGATACAATTTTTCTCAGTATTTTGGAGCGACCCATGCGATCAATGACTATAAATTTTTTATTGATCAAAACGAAGTTGTTAACGCAAGAACAAATAAACACAACGGACAAAATATAGAGGAACGCAGTACATTTGAGTGGAATATTCCTATAGGCGGTGTTGCTAATACCAGCACCGGAAGACAGGCTACATGGACTAACCTAAAAAAACTGTATCTAATGGTTAGACAGTACGGAGCCAGTAATTACTCAAATTTGAACAGTACTTACTATTGGGACGGCGCCAGCGCAATTGGCACAAATCTTAGTATGCCGGAACTTACTATAATTGCTACTGCATAATCACGGTAAATACAAAACAAGGATAAACAATGGCATCAGCAGTTATAGTTGACAACATAATAAATACCTCGGGTACTAATTTGCTGATCAACGGCTATCCAAGACAGCCCGGGCAGATCATCGAATGTCTAACTGGGCCTTGTGATGGATCTGTAGTAACAGTGGGATCTGGTTCATATACTCTGCAGAATGTTAGTGGTGTACAAACTGGTACAGATGCTTATGCAGATATAACTGGTTCTACTGTGGCATATACTCCGCCAGCTGGTACTACACGAGTAAAATATATGTTCCAGTATGCTTATAAATGGGATTCTGGTACACATTGTATTAGCCATCATAAATTTTTTATAGATGCAGACGAAGTAGTTTATGCCAGACATAGCAGATCAGGAGTTTACCCAGAAGGACGTTTTACCTTTGAGTGGACTATTGCTATAGGCGGCGCAGCCAACCCTAACACAGGCAGAGTAGCATCATGGACCACAGCAAAGACACTAAAGATGCAGTTCAGACGTTATGCTGCGGGTAATCCAATAAGTGTACACGGTACCACATATTGGGACGGTGGAGGCGGAGTACAGTTAAGTGTTCCAGTAATAACAATTATGGCAATAGCCTAGGAGAAAAAATGATTATTAGACGTAGATTTGATATACCGGCTGCACTGCAGTCATTGACACCAGGTGCAACTTGGGCTCTAAGAGGCGACGAATGGTCAGGCCTAGAGTGGCGTGATGAAAATATTGAGTGCCCAACTGAAGAAGCAGTAGCAGCAGAAATAACAAGACTGCAAGAAGAATACGATTCTTTAGAGTATCAGCGATTACGCAAAGAGGCTTATCCTTCGATCGAAGACCAACTTGATACTTTATATCATGACGGCTTAGATGCATGGCGTGCCTCAGTAAAAGCAGTTAAAGACGAATTCCCTAAGCCTTAAACAATGAAAAAGCTAACCAAAATTTATCGTAAGGAATATACCGGTGAGGACGTTAATGTCATCGGTACCTATCGCGACCAAGAATGGCACTACGAAAAGGAACACATTGCAAATCCTTTCAATGATCTTCCTTTTAGTAACTATGCAGTAGTAATTGGTAACGGTATGTCCAGAGTAGATTTTGATTTGCGGTTGTTTATGTCTAGTAGACAAACAACATCATGGGGTGAACGCACTCAGTGGTTTGCTCCAACTAAGACTAAAAAGCAATTTAACACTTACGGATGTAATGCTTTTTATAGAGAATATCGTCCTGATTTTTTAGTTCTCAGTGGCAATGAAATGGTTAAAGAAGTAGCGGATAGCGATTATTGCGACAATAACATAGTCTATACCACAGCAGAACATCTTTTTGATTATGCAGGAAAGTTTCATTATATTCCGCAACAACCAGATTATAATGCTGGCACTATGGCTGCTTATCTAGCAGCATTCGATGGACATAAAAGAGTGTTTATGTTAGGGTTTGATGGTATTGACAATCCTACAGATACCTACAACATATATGCAGGATCTCCAGGCTATCCACCTGCTAATACAAATCAGTCTGAAGAATACTGGGTAACAAGTATGTATCACGTTATGTCAGTTTACGATAAAACTGAATTTATTAGAGTAGCCCCTACCAGTAGTTTTAGAACTCCAGAAGCCTGGAAGTATTTGCTAAACTTTAGAACAATATCGTTTAGACAGTTTGTTCTTGAAGCTGACCTATAACAGTTTCAAAAGTCTTAATCTTATCAATAATACTCTTAAAACTAAAAGTACGCCACACACCTGGATGTAACGGCTTAGGATGATCATCAATTGATGTCCATGCATATCCTCTGTGTTCGTTGTTTAACTGTGGAACAAATTCCTTATCAACAGTAATTAGATAAGTGTGATATTCAAAATTATTATTTTCGCTGGTGAACTTCTCTAGGGGAACTATTTTGTTTATATCTACAGGACCAATTTCTTCGATTATTTCTCGTTGCAGTGCCTGCGCTGGAGTTTCGTTTGCCTCTACACCGCCACCAACCAAACCCCAAGATCCTGCATGTCGTTTTTGATTACGTAACAAAAACAAATATCTATGAGTTAACTGACTGTAAATTAATGCACCACAACCTATATTATTAGGGACCATTCGCCGCCTCGATATACACCTTCTACGCTTTTCACCCATTCTAGACCAGTCCATCTATACTGAATACCTGTATTAGTATTAGATAGATATTCTGTTTCTGGTTGATTAGCACTGTCGAAAACCACGTTCCATTCGGATCCATTGTACTGAATAATGTCATTAGCATAGGCAACTAAATCGCCCCAAACAATACTACCTTGTATATTACTGTTGCTGCCTATGTCGTCAGTTAACAAGTATCTAGCACCTGCACTAGGAGTCAGTAATGAACTATCAACAACTACGTTAATAGGATTGATAATAGCATCAACTGCCTCTAGTGAATTACTAGGCATAGTATCTTCGATTGGTTCGAATAATAGTATTGTAGGATCAGTTGGATGATAAGCAATAGTACCTATTAGCTCAGTACCAGTAGGCAATGCTATTCGTATTTCACTTAGACCGGTAATTAGCGTACCGTAGATCTCAATAACCGCTTGCCATGTTTCAGGCGGATCTACTTTAATAATTGCTTTATTGTCAATGGCAATTTCGTGTGGCTTTAGTAATTTAAGTTGATTGCCACTATAAAATATACCATAATCTAAAGGAGTTACATAACGTCTAGCTGCCAAATTGATTAGCAGTGAGTCATCACTGAATGCACCTTGCTCATCGTACATACTGTTAATAACTTTTTGTATAACACCAAGACGTTTAACCTTAGCAGGAGCACTAATCCAAATTGGCATTTCAAACGTTAAGTTTGCTACATCAATTGGTTCTTCTGTGCCTGCAGGTACAGTACGTGAGCTCCATGTCATACTATTTAATTGTACATTAGTTAAACTAGTCCAGTCAATGTAGTTGTCTGTACTTTGTATTTCTAAACTTGGATTGAACAATACCGCTAGCTGTTCAATAATTTGCATTTTTTGTTCTGTGTTAGAAGTCCATACATCCAACTTTAATGTGAGTTTGTAAGGCACAGGCATTAAACGTTCTATCGTATAGCTATCGCCTTGTTGGCTGCTGTACAAACCAGTTTCTGGATCATATTGCCTTTCACGCATACTCATTTTACTTACATGGAATGGCTCTTGTGTACGAGTCTGATCGTAGGTTAAGTCGCTTATATATACGCTCATTGCCGGTACAGCACTCAATAGATTCTCGCTGTTACCTTTTAGAATAGATTGTGCCTGACGGCTAGCATCGCCATAGTAGACTGGAACACGCTGTAAAGTTCTTACACCATTGCGATCTTTTCCAAACTCTACTTCAAAGTTACTGACTATCCTAATAAACTGAATTAGGAATCTGCGTATCTGTCCGTCATAAAAAAATTGTTGTGCCATTAGTTGTCTGCCTTGAATCTTAGCGCCTGGCTAAGGCTTTGTCTTACTGTAACATTACCACTGTTATTTGAATATGTTTCTGTATTATTAACAAAGCCACTGCGCAATGTTTGATTACTTGGTCCGGGAGTTAATGTCGTTCTGACATTATCCTCGATCTTAACCCAACGACGACCGTCCCATCTAAATAATCTATTTGGCAAGTAATCTGTGCGTAGAGCATAGTCACCAATTATTGGATTAGATGGAAATGCAATACCTGAGTATACTGGTAATCCGTTTGGTGCTTGACCATCTCCGGTTAACCATCCTTCAATAGTCGAATCTGGTGTAGCAACACCGCCTGATGCAAAAATGTCTTCATTATCGCCGGTAATTAATATATTGTCTGCACTTGCACCAGCTGGGTCAGCTGGAGATGTTCCATCTGGTGTAGTTGGTTTGATGTACATACGACTGACATCATATCCAGAATACGGAACATTAGTTTCAGCTTCGGTAATAATCGCATCGTTAATTTCTTGATACTTGCTGATAATACTAGAAATTGATCCAAGACTAACGTTTCCGTTTGTTGTATTATAATCTGGTGCATCAACTTTAATTTGATTAAGTATGTCTTTGTATTCTTGACTGTCAGTTAGTGGGTTAATCTTGCAACGCCATAAATGAGGAAACCATGTAGAACTGTAACCTTCTGAAGCGTTATTACAATCACTAATAACATAATAACGTTTTAATGCCACTGGT
The DNA here is from genome assembly GCA_032273165.1 of Chlorellidium tetrabotrys. Taxonomy (NCBI): domain Eukaryota; class Xanthophyceae; order Mischococcales; family Botryochloridaceae; genus Chlorellidium; species Chlorellidium tetrabotrys. The sequence goes on along the minus strand of JAUKPS010098051.1, from coordinate 7,825 downwards.
AAACTATCATCCAATGGGTAATAATCTTTTAGATGCATGAGTTCGATTACATCGCCGGGCATTAGTTTACGTCCAAGCATTTGAACCATGTCGTTGATATGAAATACTATAAACAATGTTCCAGTTTGTAGGAACATACCAAATTGGCTTAAATCAAAAGTAACATCTTGTGTGTTATATATACCGCGAAGTTTATAAACATCAGTATCGTATTTTCTATCACGATTTTCTAAAAACAACAAGTCTTGAATGTTTAGAGCTGAATCATTTATATAACTTGGTTTGGCAGCATCTGTGTATAGTTTTACTACTGCACCAGAACTTAGAGCTGCGGTAGTTGCTGCAGATAAAGTTAGCGTAGTCGCTGTTTTTGCAACAACGGTGGTATTTTTAGGAATATTTGTTCCGACTATAAACATACCAAGTTCAACATCGCTAGTGCTAGAAAAAGTTAAAGTGGCGCCAGCAGCACCTTGCGTAGAACTTGTAGTTTTAATCGTGCCCTGATCAGTTGGCCCAAGATACTTATGTACTAAAATTCCGGTACCGCCAACCGTAAACATTTCGCTGATTCTGCGATCAAAAAACTTGTAATCGTTTGTATGTAGTCCGTCTTTCCAGAGTGATAATCTAGGCACTGTTATATCCTTACTATCTAGTATTTAGTTTGACAGTAATCTGCGGATCTAGTATAATTATGGTTATGCATAATACTTTTGAGTTTAACAGTTTAAATGATTGGCCGCGAGTAGACCAACAACTACGACGTAATGTGCGGGCATTGCATAATCCGCAACATCGTCGACAAATCTCAAAAATGCAGGATAATTTATATCACAGCATTACGGAACTAAGTAAAGCTGAAATTGACTACAGACGTACAGCAAACAGTACCGTTTATCTTGCTAAATTAACAACAGTACGTGAACAGTTAGTAGAGTTGCAACAGTGGCTCGTTTTTGCAACACTAGTTGACACAAAACCAGAAGAGTAGTATAATAGCATATTCCGTACAATAAGGAGCAAAAATGGCATTAGCACAATCTGTTAAAGCACCTCGCAAGGCACCTGCTAAAACACGTGACCCTGCGTTTAGCGATGAGAAGTATACAGGCAGAGAACCTGTTTGGGATACTGAACGTGCAGCGGCAATGTCGCAAGAAGAATTTGACCACTTCCTACGTAAGAGCTTTTTTTATTACAATTATTATTATACTCAAAAAGATTGTAAGAAACATGTAGTTAAGTGGATGCAGGACAATCAGTACACAAAAGCAGATGTTAGCCGATTTATACGTAGTCCGGATCGTGCAATACCTATGACAGCATGTGGTTTGGTTATGGCAGCACGTCAGGGCATGCCTATGCGTGACAAAGAGTTAGAGTATTTAAAAGCAAGATTACACGAAGCAATTAACTCAGACGACTTAGAACCAGAAGTTGTTGCAGACAAAGCAACACCAGTGCCTGTTGTTCGAGCTCCTACTATCCAGGATCGCTTAAATGAAAAGACAGCAGAACACCTAGCGCACTTTGAAGGCTTGTATGATGAAGTAATAGCCGGAGAAACAGTTAAGCCAGACGCTTTTAATTATTTGACTGCTAACACAGTACCACAAAGTCAGATTAATAAGTTTGAGCACTTATTTACAATACGCAAAGGCGAGTTGCTAGTAGCGCAAGAAAAGCGTGATGAGCAAGTTGAAGAAGCGTACCGGCATTATAAAGCAGCAGACTACAAACGTCACCATGCATTTTTAGATGCAGTATTAGAAGCACTGGATCAGTATCGTTCAGTTAAGAAAGCTACTAAGAAAGCTCGTGTTAAACGTGCTCCTAACAAAGAAAAGGTTGTTAGTAAGCTCAAGTACATGAAGGAAGAAAAGACACTGAAGTTAGTGTCCATCAATCCAGTAGACATTGTGGGTGCTGCAGAGCTTTGGGTTTACAATACTAAAACACGTAAGCTATTCAAGTACGTTGCAGATAGCTTGCAAGGTCCGTTGGGCGTTAAGGGTACAAGTATTACAGGCTACGACGAAGTAAAGTCTGTAGGCAAAACCCTGCGTAAGCCAGAAGAGAAGCTAAAAGAGTTCAGCAAAGCTACCAAAGTGCAGCTACGCAAGTTTTTAGAAGACATTAAAGCTACGGAAACGCAAGGCAACGGGCGTATTAACGCAGATTGCGTACTACTGCGAATCAACTAAGTCTAGGGTGTCCTGGTAAATACATTACTAGGACACCTAAATGGCTACAGCAGATACTACTTCATTTTACGCTAACGGCGTACTCAAAACAGACAGCTTGTTTAACCCTGCTACGGGCACTGGCGTAGGGCATATTGCATATGATCCTAACGAAGACCTAGGCAGCATAACACCCAGTGAATTTGAGACTGATAATTCCAAGCGTAAAGATATTATTGATTATATCCGTTTGCGTCTAGCAGACGGAATCGTTGATGTTGAACTAGACCAAGAACACTACGAGCTTGCAATTAAGCAAGCCCTAACAAGATACAGACAGTTAGCCAGCAACAGTCAAGAAGAATCATACGCATTCTTAAAGCTCAAACCCGAAACACAAGAATACATACTACCCAACACCGTTATGGATGTTAGAGGTGCATATCGTCGTGGTATTGGGTCAGTTACTGGCACTACAGCAAGCCAATTTGAACCGTTTAGTTCGGGCTATCTAAACACATATATGCTAGTAGCAGGTCGTGTAGGCGGCTTATTAAGCTATGAGTTATTTGTAGACTATCAAAAACAAAGCATGAAAATGTTTGGTGGTTACTTGAATTTTACATTTAACAAAGCTACTAAAAAATTAACACTGATACGTAAAATTCCGTTCCAAGGCGCTGGGCAAAACGAAAATCAAATGGAAGATTGCTTACTGCATCTGTACAATTACAAACCTGACAGTATGTTGTTTAACGACTTCCAAGCATATCCGTGGATACAAGATTATGCTTACACATTTGCTAAATCAATACTAGGTGAAGCAAGAGAAAAGTTTGCTAGTATTGCAGGTCCGCAGGGCGGAACACAGTTAAATGGTGCTAGCCTAAAAGCTGAAGCGGCTACACAGATGCAGGATTTAGAACAACAACTAAAAAATTATGTTGATGGATCGTATCCACTAACTTGGGTAATTGGATAATGAAAATAAAAGATATTATTACTGAAGAAAATAAAAAAGGCAAACTATCAAAACGTCAGCAGCAGCCAACACGTGGTTTGAATAAGTTCACTGATGGCGATCATTGGAATAGTGATTATACACTATATCGTTTAGGACTAGCAGTTGCTAGTACAGACGGTAAAACTATGCCAGATACAGACAAAGAATCATGGGTAGGTAAATGGAAAGTAACAGCACCATATAGCCAAGCCGATCAAGAAATGCTTAAAAAAGCATATCAAGCAGTTGGTGCAAACTACACAGACGTTAATAAAGGTGACATGCGCAGCCAAGAGTTAGAGAGTACAAACAAATCAAGCCCAGTAGCGGCACGTAAAAAGAACAAATACGGTGTTTGACTTTTACAGCAAAGTATATTAAAATGCTCCTTAGGGGGCATTTTTTATGATCATAGGCATTTGCGGATTTATAGGTTCAGGTAAAGATACAGCAGCAAACTATCTAGTAGGTTGGCACGGATTTAGACGTGACAGTTTTGCTGGTGCACTCAAAGATGCAGTGGCTACTGTATTTGGGTGGGATAGAGAATTACTAGAAGGACTCACACCAGAAGCCAGAGCTTGGCGTGAACAAGTAGATCCTTGGTGGGCAGAACGCTTAAACATGCCCACACTAACGCCACGTTGGATCCTGCAGTATTGGGGCACAGAAGTATGCAGAACTGGCTTTCACGATGATATATGGATAGCAGCCTTAGAAAACAGACTGCGTCAGCGCACAGGGCATACTGTTATTAGCGATGTACGTTTTCCTAATGAAATTAAATCTATACGTAATGCAGGTGGGCGTATATTATGGATCAAGCGTGGGGATTTGCCTGAGTGGTACAACTGTGCGTTAACAGAAAACACCACAGATGAAGATCGTCAATGGCTACTCGAAGATGCTAACGAATTAATGCCGCAGAAGTTTCCTAGTGTACACAGATCTGAGTGGGCATGGGTTGGTACTAATTTTGATGCTGAAATAGACAATAACGGATCAGTAGAACAGTTATACGATCATCTTAAAAATCTGCTATTAGAGGACTTTCACGCCAAGTAGTTTTGCTACCATTAATTTCAATTCTACAGTTAGCACAAACAGATTTAAGATTGCTCCACTCGTTGTGTTTTAAGTTTCCGTCAACATGAAACACAAACATCTGCACTGCAGATTTTGCTTTAAAATTACAGCGTTCACAAACTAACTTCTTTTTGTAACCAGCCTTAACCCACCCTGATTGTTTGCGGCCCGGCTTTCCTTTGCGGGCACAAGCAGCACAAACTTTCCTATAGCGTATTTTGTCACCTGCATGATAGTTAATTGCAGCTGGATTGCCGTTGCAAATAGTACATAAGGGTCTATTCATAGCTATATTTATATAGGAAACCTTTCAAAGGCACCTGTAAGCCACCAAAAACTAGATCCTTTTATAAATACTAGCAAATGTTTTGTTAAAGGATAAAAACATGGCACTAGTATCTCCAGGTTTAGAAATTAGCGTAACAGACGAGAGTCAATACGTTCCAGGTGCAGTTGGCACCGTACCACTTATTATCATGGCTACAGCCCAAGATAAAACTACTCCAGCTGGCACAAGTATAGCAGCAGATACCACTGCAGCCAGAGCCGGTAAGCTATTAGCATATAATAGCCAACGTGAACTTATTACTGCAATGGGTTACCCATTATTCCAGCAAAGTGCTGCGGGTACACCACTACACGGTGATGAGCGTAACGAATACGGTCTAATGACAGCTTATAGCGCATTAGGCAACGTAAACAGAATTTATGCAATCAGAGCTGATATTGATCTTAATGCACTTGAAGGTACATCAGTTCGCCCAACAGGCACAGTTGCTAACAATACTTTATGGTTAGACTTGTTAGAAAGTGCTTGGGGTATTAACGAGTGGGACGCAGTTGAAGGCAAATTTAATTTAAAAACTCCAATCATTGCAATGGAAGATGATGGCGATGCTGATCAAAATTTAGATGGCGAGCTAGTTCCTGTTTCAAGTATTGGACAAATTGGTAGCTATGCAGTAACCTTTGGTGCTTCTAACGGTGCTGCTACTCGTGTGTGCTACAAAAATAGCACTAACACATGGGTAGTTGTAGGTACAGATGCATGGGCAACTAGTTGGCCTACTATCAGAGGCACAGCAACTAGCCCTAGTATCGCATCTAGTACACCTGCAGCAGCTATTACTATAAACACTATAGCGATTACAATTGGTAATACAGGTGCAAGCCGTACACTAGCTCAAGTTAAAGCAGCAATTGATGTAGCTATTGCTGCCAATCCTACACAACTAGCTGGTATTACTTGCCAAGTAGTTAACGGGAAACTAGAACTTTATGCAACCAGTGCTGCAAAGAGCAATGGCACAACTGCAGATGGTAAACTTGCTATTTCTAACAACCAAGGTACTCCACTAGCAACACTAGGTATTACTGCTGGAACTTATGCGAATCCATTAATGACTTATGGTACATTTGCAGAAATTCCAAGTTGGAGAAGTACAGATGATGTACCACGTCCAAGCGGTAGCGTATTCATGAAATTAGGCGCCACTGGTAGTGGTTCTGATGCTGTTATGAAACGTTATAGCACCAGTACAGAGACATGGGTAACACTAGCAACAAACTTTTATAATAGAGCAGAAGATGCACTATATGGACTAGATCCAAGCGGTGGTGGTAATGGCATTGCAGCTGGTACAGTATGGATCGCTTATGATCCTTTCCGAACAGACACAGCTGGTTTCAAACCATTCCGTCGTCGTGTAGCAGGCCGTACTATTATTAGCGGTACTGCTGCTGGTACATTTACTGCAGCTGATGAAATCACAATTGGTGTAACAGAAATTGGTAGTGCTACTATCAATGAATATACCATTGAATTGAGCAGCACTACTCCTGCTAGTTTTGTAGCAGACGTTTTAGCAGCAAATATTCCTGAACTAGATATAAGTGTAAGCAATGGTATCATTACATTCACACATATATATGGTGGCGATATTTACTTAACTGATACAACCGGAAATCCGGTATCGGATGCTGGTTTTTCAGCTGATCCTACTAACGGTATCATTGATTACGATGGTACATTGGCTTTAACAAACTGGGAAGTGCCAGATTATACTCCTAGCGTTAGCGAGCCATACCAAGCACCAGCAGACGGTACACTATGGTACTACAACGATCCTGCTACTGTTGATATTATGATCAACGAAATTGGTGGTTGGAAAGGTTATAGAAATTCATACTATGATGGCAGCAAGACAGATGCTCGTGGATACGATTTATCAGCAACAGATCCTAATGGCGTTATTATTACTGCTAGCGAACCAGAATATCAAAGCGATGGCGTAACTGCTTTAGCAGCAGGCGACGTATGGCTTGATACTGGCGACTTAGAAAATTATCCTGCTTTATATCGTTATGATGGCACTGGCTGGGTATTAATTGATAACACAGACCAAGTAAGTCAAAACGGTATTGTTTTTGCTGATGCACGTTGGGACACAGATGGCACAACAGATCCAGTTACAGGCGATTTCCCAAGCATAGCTGATCTAGCATTAAGTGACTATATAGATTTGGATTGCCCAGACTATCGTTTATATCCACGTGGAACATTGTTGTTTAACACACGTCGTTCAGGTTACAATGTCAAGCGTTATGTAAGTAACTTGTTCTCAGCATCTAACTTCCCTGATGACGAGTTACCAGCAATTGCAGCTACATGGCAAACAGCCAGTGGTAATAAGAATGATGGTAGCCCATACGCAGGACAGAAATCACAACGTCGTATGATAGTTTCGGCTCTACGTGCTGCAGTAACAGCAAGTACAGAAATCCGTGAAGAACGTTTTGCGTTTAGTTTAATTTGTGCTCCTGGTTATCAAGAACTAATCAGCGACATGGTTGCACTAAACAACGATCGTCGTAACACAGCTTTTGTTATTGGTGACACACCAATGAACTTGCCAGCTAACATTATTCAGTTAACAAACTGGAGCAATGGTATTGGCGGTACATACGGTGATGGTATTACAACAGCTGACCCATACCTGGGCGTGTTCTATCCAGCTTGCCAAACAACTGACGTACAAGGTAACGACATTATTATGCCAGCAAGTCACATGGCATTGCGTACATTTATCCGTAGCGATAATGTAAGCTATCAGTGGTTTGCACCAGCAGGTACACGTCGTGGTTTGATTGACAATGCAACACAAATTGGTTATCTACAAACAACTGGTACAACTACACAGTTTATCCAGACTGGTGTTAACCAAAGCCTACGTGATGCAATGTATCCATTGAATATTAACCCACTAACAGTATTACCTGGTGTTGGTTTAGTATGCTTTGGACAGAAAACACGTAATCCAGTTGCAAGCAGCCTAGATCGTATCAATGTAGCACGTCTAGTTAACTACATCCGTACAATCCTTGCTAGCGTTGGTAACGGCTTCTTGTTTGAACCAAACGATAAGATCACACGTGATCAGATCAAGCAAATTATTGAAGGTGCAATGAATGACCTAGTTGCTAAACGTGGTGTATATGACTACCTAGTAGTTTGCGATACAACAAACAACACTCCAGAGCGTATTACACG
>JAUKPS010097940.1:0-29570 GCA_032273165.1 Chlorellidium tetrabotrys | reverse complement strand
GCTAACCACGAGTTGTCTTTGAATGAGCCAGTCGAAATCGCGAAAGTTGAAATGGAAGCGGCCCAGTCTTCAAACCTTTCAGGTCTCTACAAAGAATTTTCTTTCGAAACTGAGCGCCCATTGACTGCTCACATCGTGATCGCCAAGAAAAACTAATTTAATCTTTCAGCTCATCACTCGCAAAGCCCAGGTTCAAAGCCTGGGCTTTTTTTATGCTACCATCTCAACATGTCACAAATCATCAAAGCGCTCGTCATCGCTGGTCAGTATAAAGGCGAGACGGTACGCGTGAGTAACGTCAGCGTGGATGGCCAGGGCCGCAAGAAAGCCGCCTGCTCACTCGCAAACGGCACGCGCGCGAATATTTTTGTGACCGATCTCGAGATCATTCCTCCAGAACCACCAACACCTTCTCGTCCTGGGGCCAAGGCCTCCATGCCCTTTGTCAGTGGCTCCACGGGAAGTCGATCGCTGAATCAAACACGCAGCCTCGTCAGAGCGAGACCGAAGTGCGAGCTCTGTGGCGAACCGTACAATGTCGATGAACGAAAAGGCCAAGAAGGCAAATTGAGTGTCTGCCCCAACTGTGCACCCGAGTTGGCACGGAACTCGCAAGAAGGATGATGTGGTAGAAACCACACCGAACAGGAGGTTCTTATGAAAATGGCAGTCCTACTCTTCACAGCTTTTCTCTCTTCACCATCACTGGCGATGGAGCAGATCACGAACAACGATCTCTCATTAGAGACCGGCGTAGAAGTGACAGCGATCAAAGCTCAGCCGCTTCCGACGACCAGCCTCTCTCAGAACTACGAGCGAGTGGCCATCAAAGAGATCAAGAAGATTAACCGCTCGATCGCTGCAAAGCACGTTCCCTAGCGCTGAAGCTGAGGAAAGCTCCGCTGGTGCCAGTACGGGTAGATCGGTTTCACCTCACTGGCAGCATCCAAGCGGGCCACTTGTTCAGCTGACAGTTTCCACCCCACAGCACCGAAGTTTTGTTTGAGTTGCTCTTCGTTACGAGCGCCGACGACCACGTTGGCGACAGTCGGACGATGAGCAACCCAGTTCAGCGCCACTTGTGCCACGGTCTTCTCCGTTTCTTTCGCAATCACTTCCAGCACATCCACAATGTTATGAAGATGTTCAGACTTCGCTGAGACGACGAAGTCCATTTGAGCGGCACGGCTGCCGGCCGGAGCTGGACGGGTGCGCGAGATCTTTCCTGAAAGGGCGCCGCCGGCCAGGGGACTCCACACCATTGACGATACATTTTGATCAAGGCCCAGCGGCATCAATTCCCACTCATACTCGCGCCCTACGAGCGAATAGTATGTTTGGTTCAAGACGTACTTCGACCAGCCATGGCGCTCAGAAACCGATAATGATTTCATGAGATTCCAGCCGGAGAAGTTTGAGCAGCCGATGTAGCGAATCTTACCCGCAGCAATCAAGTCATCTAAGGTACGGAGTGTTTCCTCCACCGGAGTGAGCATGTCTTGGCCATGCATGAAAAACATGTCGATGTGATCGGTCTGTAAACGCTTCAGACTGGCTTCGACAGTTTCGATCAAGTGAAAGCGAGAGGAGCCGTAATCCATGGGGGCGTCGCCCATGGGAAATGTGGCCTTCGTGGCAATCAGAGACTGATGACGTTTGCCTTTAAGGGCTTCGCCGAGGATTTCTTCTGAGCGTCCGCGTGAGTAGCCATTGGCGGTATCAAAGAAATTCACGCCATGATCCATGCAGAGATCAACCATGCGCTTTGCCTCGGCCACATCGGTTGCTCCCCATGCCTTAAAAAAGTCACCGACTCCACCAAAAGTGGCCGTGCCGAAACTGAGAAGAGGGACTCGTAAACCTGCGCCACTGAGCTGTCGGTATTCCATGGGGGACTCCTTGATGGCGGCATTCTAACGAAAGACTGCTTTATGAGGAAGACTTGATGCACTGAATGGTTTGTAGAAATTAAGAATTGGCTTAGAATTAAACACAACCCATGAGCTTTTACGCCGTAGATTTTGGAACCTCCAACTCCCTTCTCACCTATGTCTCAGACAAAGGAGAGATTCGGCCTATTAAGCTTGATCCGGCCGGCGGCAATGTCTTGCGTTCGTTGCTTTTTACCCCACAAAAAAATACGTGGTACTTTGGCAGTGAAGCCATCAAAGAGTACGTGAATCATGAAGGCGAAGGGCGCTTCCTGCGCTCCATCAAAAAGTTTCTCCCTGAGCCTGGTTACACCGGCACGGCGATTCATAATCAGAATGTAAATATCTCTGAAATGGTGGCCGTCTTCTTGAGCGAGATGCGTCGTCGCGCCAATGCCAGCACCGGTGAGAACGTGGAGAAGATTGTGCTCGGTCGCCCTGCCCTCTATGCGCTCGAAAAAGAAAATGACCAACTCGCACAAGATCGCATGCAAAAAGCCGCTGAGCTGGCCGGTTTTAAAGAGATTCATTTTTGTCCTGAGCCGGTTGCGGCAGGTTTAGATTATCAGAGCGCGACTCAGGAAAACAAAATCGTACTCATCGCTGACTTCGGTGGAGGAACGTCAGACTTCACCCTGATGAAGGGTTCGGAGATTTTAGGTTTGAGCGGTGTATTTCTTGCAGGTGATGCGCTTGATGGAGACATGATGAAGGACTTCATCGCTCCCCACTTCGGCTCCCAGTTTGAATACCAACTTCCCGGTGGTCAAAACGTTCTCAAGTTCCCTCGCGGCCTTTTGAAAAAGATCTGCTCGCCTGCCCACATCACACATTTACGTGAGAAAGACACCTGGGAGTTCTTGCAACATATCGGCAAGTTCGCACTCTCTGAGCATGATGAGAAATACATTCAGCAGCTCTACGCCTTAGTCGAAGGACAGCTCGGGTTTCCATTGTTTAATGAGATCGAGAAAACGAAAATAGCCTTGGGCAAAACTCCCGAAGCCACCTTCACCTATCAGGCCCTGGGCATTGATATTGAACAACCCATTGATGATCAGGACTACCGCATCAGCGTTCGTCCCACGGTAGACGAAATCATGAACACCATGCTCAAGGTTTTCGATCAGTCTGGACTTGCTCCCACACAAGTCACCGAAGTCATCTTGACCGGTGGTACCTCACAATTTCCATTACTGCGTGAGAAGCTCAAGTCCGTATTTGGACAGGAAAAGCTGCGCGAACATAACATCTACGAGTCTGTGGTGAATGGTTTGGCCCATTTTGCGAAAGGGCTTAAGTGACACGTTTTTGTGGCAAAGTGTGCTTTTTACCCAAAATCTCCCGCTAAATTAAAACCTCGATAAACACCAGACTTCCACAGATCATGAAGACTTAGATCACTTGGTCGAAAAATCCACTCACTGAATTAAAAAAAATGTGCCTCATGCCCGTTGAAGGTCTTAACCGACCACCGGAGGGTCACGCTATGCTTCGCTTTTTAATCTTTGTTGGAAATCTTCTCCTCACATCGCCGGGCCTGGCCGGGTCAGTAAACGTTGCACAGTGGATCCCATGGAATTTTGTCACGCAGACGTGGGGGCAACAAAGCATCGCCATGACTCACCAACAGGAGAGACTGCAGTTAAGTTGGCAAGAACTCCGCCCCCTCGCCCGCGGTATCGACTTTCAATTGAACGGGTCACTCTCAAAAACACAATTCAATGCTCGAGGGATTGCAGCTGAAGCGCAGGACATCGCTGCGACTTTAAATATCCAAGAACTCAGCATTGATCAAATCGTAAAAATCAATCTCAACGGCAACGTGATTTCCATTCGTCTCGAAGCGCGCTGCACACCTCTTCAAATCACCATTCCGCGTTTCTCTCTGCAGGCATCCGCAGTTTTTGTGAGTGAGCTTTCCTACTGGCGACCTGAACTCGATGACCTAAGTTTAGTGATTCCTGAAGCCGGGTGGAAAATCTCACCTTTTAGTTGCTCTGGTGTTGGTGGCATTGGTGAAGAAATCACAAATCGCCTGAACGGGGCCTTGCAAGACCCGCAAGTTTTCCGAGAGCAAATACTGCAATGGCTCGCCCCACAAATTCAGCAAGTCTGGAATGATGGTTGGAATGAACTGGTGGAATCGGCGCAGGATCAACTTACGATCCTTGGCATGGAAGCACCTTCAGATAAAGGCGTCGTGTTACTTGCGCAACTCTCGCTCGCGACCTCTCGGCAGGTCGGCTCGCCTGTCATACAACACAACAATCTCTCAGCGACAAAACCTCAGTTGATTTTTTCTCAGGCCAGCGTAGAGGCGCTTCTCGAAGATCGTCTCCTCGCCATGATCCCTCGCCAGTACAACTTACAAGACGTGGAGGGATTCCGCTCTTTGATGGGTTCACGCTTGTTGCAGTCTTTTGCGTGGCCCGATTTGCGTCGTTTTTCCTCCAACACCCCCTTTTATGTTGTTCCTCGCCCAAGCGCAGGCTCCTTAGTTTTGCGCGGTCTCAAAGCGGAGATGACCGTTGAAGGTTCACTGCAAACCTTTATTCAAAATGCAGTCATTGATTACATGAACTGGGGTCTTAGTCTCAAAACCGACATGGCGCTGGAAGTTAAAGACAGCGTGCTTAAGATCAAGACAGGAAAACCGACCACCAACATGGTGACACACTTCTCCGGGCTCTACGTACTGCTCTACCGGCCTAACCAAAAACTCTCCAGCAGCATTCTGCAAGATGCCGTACAAGGATTTTTCAAGGCCAGTACCTTTCAGCAAAACCTTCCTACGCTTCAGTTACAAAACAGAATTTGGAAACTCCAGAACTGGCAGCAGAAAGATGAACTTATCACCATGGACTGGCAGGAATAAGGGGACGACTCATGAAGACACTTTGCTGGTCTATCGTTACGATCTGTCTCGGCTGGAGTCTCTATTCCTTGAGCGGACTACGCACGGAGTATTCCGTGGAGCAGTTTTATCCGAAGGAGCACGCCCTGCTGGCCGGTCATGACAAAATCACCAAGCAGTATCGGTTGAACCAAGACTCGCCCTATCTCTTTGTGATCCAGCTGCCTGAAAGAGACGCCTGGCTTTATCCGGCGCACATTGCGGCCTTGCAAAAAGTCTCCACTCTCATTCAACAACGTGAAGATGTGAAAACCATCCTCTCCCTCACGCAGATTGAAGGGGCGAGTACCGGTGCGGACGAGTTGGTCATCGGCAACATCTTTGACCGAGAACAACCTGCGCACTGGAAAGAGGCGGTTCAGCGCAATCCTCTCCTCTACCCGTTGCTTGTCACGAAGGACTTTCGAGCCACTCTTCTCGCGGTTGAACCTAAGGCCTTGAGTAAGCAGGCCCGTGAGATCACTCACAAGGAGCTTCTCGGACAACTTGAAAAGTCTTTTCCCCAGGCCCAGATTCTCACTGCGGGAGTGCCGCTTTTGCAGACTCGCCTCTCCGACATGATTCAAACGGAGCTCGGGCAGTTCCTCCTGTTGACGGCCGTGGCCTTCTGCCTTTTTTTCTACTTGATCTTTTCTCACTGGAGCGCCATCGCCTGTGCGTTTGTCACGATTCTGGGCACGAATATTTTTTCGCTCGCATTGATGAGTGCGTGGAATATCCCCATGAATGCCATCCTAGTGACCTTACCGGTGATCGTGAGTGTTTCCGTCATGAGCTTACTGATTCATACCCTTCATCTGTGGTCTCAACGCCGTACACCAGGTGCTGGCTTTCAAGAAGCCCTGCTGACGTGCAAAGAAATCTGTCTGCCGAATGCTTTAGGTATCACGACGACGGCCCTCGGATTTTTGGCTTTGGCGCCTTCGCCCATTCCGATCATTGGCCAATATGGCTGGACCGTGGCCCTCATTCTCAGCTGTGTGGCCGTGTTGAGTCAGCTGATGATGCTGTGTGCGCTCCCGCTGGTGAAACCCGTCATGCGCTCATGGCCTGGGCGGCCGGCTACTTGGGCCTTGTGGTGCTTGAGTTACCCGCGTGAAATCCTCGCTGTCACTGTAGGGATCACCATTGTGGGCACCGTCATGCTCTCGCAGCTCAATTTTTCGATTCGCCTCTTTGATGATCTCCCGAAAGGCGATGACGTTCGGGCGAATACGGATTGGATCGATCGCTCTTTTGGCGGTGTTTTAACTTTAGATGTCACCACACAGGCACAAGAAATTGATTTCTGGCGCAGGCCCGCATCACTCGTGCGGTTAAATGGACTGACTCAAGAGTTACGCCGTCATCCACACATCGGAACCGTTGTCTCTATCGCTGATTTTTTTCAAGGAGAGATCCCCAAGTCTTCTTCACAAATTGCCGAGACATTTTTTCTCTTTTCTATGGCAGAAAAAAATCCACTCCTGTCGTTTATGTCGGAAGACGGCAAAGACATGCGGCTCGCGGTCAGACTCTCTGATCTCGCGACCGTGGATTTAAATGCGACTAAAAATCATATCCGGCAAACGATTAAGCAGCATTTTCCAGAACTCACTTATGCGGAAGGGGGCATGGCCTCCTACGCGCATGACATTAACCGTGAAGTGGCGAAGGCCTTAATTTTTGAATTTTGGCAGCCGTTGATTTTCATTGGGCTGTTTCTCGTTCTCATGTTCCGCTCATTTAAATGGGCCGCCATCGCCTGCTTACCCAATCTGATTCCACCCGCTTTTTTGGTGATGGCGTTGGCCATCACGGGCACCGCGGTAAAGCCAGGGATCGCACTGATTTTTTCTATCGCTTTAGGTTTTGCCTTCAACAACACTCTCTATATCTTGAGCCGTCTCCGTCAGCTTCCTGCCACTCGCGAATCATTACTTAAGGCCCTCCTCATGGAGGCCAATCCTTGCTTGCTTGAATCTCTGATCATGTTCGTTGGCTTTGCGATTTTTCTCTTTTCCAAGTTCGACATGAACCAAACCTTTGGAGGGTTTATGCTCATCTCAATCCTAGCTGGCTTTCTCGCTGATCTGGTGTTTCTCCCTGCTCTCCTCCATGTCTTCCCAAGTCTCTATGTGAAAAAACTGGCCCAGGTCCCTATCGCGAAAGAGACACATAAAATGGCTGCAAGCATCGCCATTCTCCTCATGCTAAGTGCCAGTGGTCAGGCCCTCGCGATGGAGGCCAAAGACATCCTGAAAAAATCCCAGCAGCAGCTCGACGCCAAAGATGACCAGGCCAAGGTGGAGATGAAAATCATCGAAGAGAACGGTGAGAGTAAATCCCGCTCACTGACCTTGCAAACTCTGCGGGCCAACGGATTTTCCGTCATGGCCCGCTTACAGAGTCCGGCCGACATCAAAGACATGGCCTTCCTTGGACAGGTCGACGAGGAGGGCAACGAGATGCAGTACATCTACCTTCCATCCAGCGGACAAGTCCGTCGCCTCGTCACGGGTAAGACCAAGGCGGGTTTACTGGGCTCCGAGATTAGTCCGGAGGATTTAAACTCCCAGGCCATCAAGTCGGCCACGGTGAAACTCATCAAGACCGATGCCAAGTCCTACTGGATTGAGCTGAAGCCGAATGCCGAAACCTCTGAGTACACCCATGTGATCACCAAGATAGCCAAGAAAGATCTTCTGCCACAAGTGACCGAATACTACATCCAAAAGAAAATGAAGAAGACCGTACAGTTCATGAATTACAAAAAGATTGGTGCCGTCTGGCGTGCACAGATGATGAAAGTCAAAAATCATTTGAACGGTCGGGGCACAGAGATCGTTCTCTCCGACATAAAAGTGAACTCCGGACTAAGCGCAGATGACTTCAGTCAGTCTAACTTGAAAGAAAATTAGACCATGCGTGCGCTCTTTTGGATTTTATTCATTCCCTCCGTCGCATCGGCGGAGTGGAAGCTGGGTGGGGCCGCGGGCCCTTACATCAACGCTTTCCAGTTCTCGAGCAAGAACAATGTTCCCGCCCAAAAGGCTGGCGTGCAGCTTGATTTGAAAATGGATAAGAAGATTAATTCCAACTGGCGCTTTCGCTCGGACACTTGGATTCGTACTGACTTTAACAGTCCCGATTCGGTCGAAGCGTTTCAGTGGAACGCGAAGAATCTTTATCTGCAAAACAAATCCGGCGGACTGACTTTTCGCTTAGGCTTTCAGACTCTCGCAATTGATGGGCCTGACATGGTCAATCCAGCGGATGTTATTCACTCTAAGAACTGGGTGGACCCGAGTTCGCCTGTGACGCTCGGGTCTGCGGGACTCTCCATCTCCCAAGAGATCAGTCACTGGAACTGGGAGCTGTTTTACGTCCCGATGCAAACACGTCCGGTTTTACCAGGAGAGCATAGCCCCTGGTTGCCCAGGCAAAATCGTCTGCCCATCGAATCGGCGGACACGGAGCTGCGCATTCCCAATGATGTGAGCTATCAGTACCTCCCCTCGACGGAACTCGACGATGCAACAAAGCACAACGTCACCGCGAAGCTTCAGCGCAAGTCAGAAAATTTTGAGTTTCAAATTATTTACTACAACGGCCTTTCGCAAAGCCCATTCCTGCTCACGGAAGTGAACGCTACGCTGGTGGCGGTGAATCCCAAGCAAATTCTCTTAGTCGATGGCCCGGTTAAACTGCGCCCCCTCTACTATCGCCATCAAGCGATCGCTGGGACATTTGTGCTGCCTTTTGAAAGCTGGGCCATTCGCGGCGGTTTCAACTGGCTCAAGCCGAAACAGAGTGATGACCGTGTGCCAGGCGAAACATCCATGATGGTGTTGGGTCTTGAGAAAAACATTGAAACCTCGTGGGGCATGATCACAGGGATTGTTGAGCACGTTCGTCAAAAGCGCCAAGACGAGAGCCAGATCAGCTTTTTGCGCTCGGTGATGGAAGAGGCCTGGACGCTAGGTCTTCGGATTCCCTGGGGTGATGAGACCACTTTTATGGTGGGTGGCATTTACGATCAAGTCGGGCGCTCGTCTGTCTATCGTGGGGCCGTGACTCATCGGTTGTCTAACTCTTGGAGCATTGAAGCAGGTGCCCAGTATCTCCATGGACCTACCGACACTCTCCTCGGCATCTACCATCGTTATGATTCCTACCAGCTCAAGGCCCTTTATTCGTGGTGAGATCTGAATCATAATAGTTCCATGAATAGAAAAAGTTATCTTGCTCTCGCGCTCTTTGGACTTTTACATGTCGGCGCGATTCCCCTGATGAGTGCCTACGGACTACAAGTCTGTCCCATTTTAAAGACGGAAGGCTTCTTGGCCGGCTGCCATTCCCTCGCAATCATTCTCGGATTAACTTTCGTCATTGATCTCACATTGATTTGGGTCATCCGTTCTCGCACTCCGAAAGCGTTGCTGGGAATTTATTTTATCTCCTGTGTACTTTCATCGGTCATCGGCGGTGTTTTCTTTGGATTAGATGAGATCTTGCTTGGTTCTCGTGTCATTGAAGTCTTGTTTTTGATGGCACTGCTCATTGGGTCTTTTCAGTCCTACTTGGCCCGTTGGCTTATCCCTACGGCATCGATGAGTGACTTCGAGCGTGGCTGGCGACGAACTGTCGCTGCCGGTCTGTTACCGGCCCTCATGGTGGCCGTCTTCAATGTTCACTATCTATTGCGCCTCGTGGACCACAACCCCCAGGTCATTTTCCTGACTCTCATGACCCTCAATGCTTGGATGGTGAGCGTCTATGTCCTCCACTTCGTGACAGAGAATCAGAGGGCCCGCACTTTACAGACAGGACTTGAGGCACTCAAACGTGGTCAGTGGGAACAAAAAATCACTGCCCAACTCGGTGGCGTCTGGGGACCCTTAGGCCAACTGCTCAACGAGACCTCCACGGCCCTTCTCGAACGCAGCCGCCTTCTTTCCGGCATGTCACGGTTCGTGTCACGTGAGGTCGCGGAAAAAGTTCGTGACGGCTCTCTCGATTTCTCCGGAAAGACTGTCACACTTACCGTGCTCATGATGGACATCCGAGATTTCACCGTGACATCGCAAACCTTGAGTGGCCAGCAACTCGTGCGATTCCTCAATGTCTATTTCGAAGAAGTGCTCAAAATTTTCATACGACACAATGTCGTCGTAGATAAATTTATTGGCGATGGCATTCTTGCTTATGTGGAGCCTGGCGAGGGCGATGAAGTTGAACGGGCCTACCGCGCCAGTCGCGAGGTCATCCAGCATCTTCCGGCCATCAATGCCCAACTGACATCCCACAACCTTCCGACGATCAACCTCGGGATCGGCATCACCCGTGGAGAAGTCATCTTAGGGAATATTGGCGGTGAAGAGCGGTGGCAATACACCATCATCGGAAACACAGTGAACCGGGCCGCTCGCCTTGAGGCCCTCACCAAGAAGCTCAAGTGTCGCCTCGTTCTTGACCTTGATGCCTATACGCACCTTCCCCCCGCCTCCCTGGCCGAACTACAGGTTGCGGGTTCTCATACTTTGCCGGGGTTTAGTGCGGAATTTAGTATTCGATCGCTGACCTAGTGTCATTCTTACACACCGCCATTCACAAATTCCATGGAGGGTGTATAGACCCACCATGAACACGCGTCTGGCGACCACAGCACTTCTCCTAGCACTGGGGATCTTCTCTACGAAGGTTAAGGCCGCCACGTTGGCAGAAGAATTCCAGCAAACACTCAATGGTATTTCTCGTGTTGGCAACGACTCTCCCGCCGCGAACCCGGCCTGTCTGAAGCGCTACCAAGAGATGCAAAAAGACGGCGTGCTTAATATCGTTTTTGGTTTGGGCTATTCTGATGGCACGCCCAATAAGTATGTTTATGAACTGGCCTTCGCCGAACTCTTCATTCGTACGCTCACCCAGCCGCGCTGCCCGGTAGGCCTTAATGCCTGTGGATTCACTCGTTCGACCACCGACTCTGGCCTATTCACCAAGACCATCACCAACACCGCTGGCAGACCTTTAAAGGTTGAGCTCCGCCTCGTCAGTGGCTCACTTTCGGTCGACAATGACTGGAACACATCTCCTGCGAATCTTGCTCGTCAGACTGCTCACTGCAAAGCGGCCGGCGAAACGTTCAACAAGGCCATCGCTGATGGTGCCGAGATAGTGGTTTATGCGGGTCATGCACGCGATGGCGCGGGCCCCGATTTTTGCCCACCAGTGAAGACGGCCGATGGCCACACCGACTACGATTGGTATCACCGCAATAAAATTGGCAAATGGCGCATGCTCAATGCCATGGAGAGCACAGCGAAAGCTGGGAAGCCGACCCAAGTCGTTGGCATGATGGCCTGCTACACTCGCAAACATTTTGAAAAGAATCTCAAAGCCGTTTTGCCGAAGGCCGCTCTCCTAGGCACTGACGTGGGTCCAATGTTGAGTGAAACTTATTACTATGCTACCGGCCTGATCGACTCAGTTTTAGGAATGCGCTGCCAAGAAAAAATGCGCGACGCTCTAGACGCCTTTAGCTCACACGCCGTTATGGTGAACGTGTTCAATCCGGGTGTTGTGCCAGGAACTCGACCACGCTAAACTGTGTTCATGCTTATCCCTATAAAAATGATGCCCGGTGATACTCTCATTCGTGAGGGTGAGCCAAGTGACTGTCTCTACATCCTAAAGAGCGGAGACCTCATCGTCAGTAAATTCGCCGATGGTAAACCCACTCAGCTAGGAAACATCAGGCCCGGTGAATCTGTGGGAGAAATGTCATTCTTAGACAATCTTCCGCGCTCGGCGACCGTCAAGGCCGCGACCCCTTGTGAACTTTGGATGATCAACCGTCCTGAGTTTGAACAAGAACTCGCGAAGTCGGGCATGTTCATCCAAACGATTCTCAAAGCGCTCTCTGGACGCCTAAGACGTGCTGATAAGAAGCTACTTACCTAGCCTCGAGTAGCTGATTAAGCGCAGGAAAAATTCCTTGTGGACCACAGGGGACGAGCCCTCTTCGCACGGCCCTGGAAAACGAGATGCCTTCGCGTTTGTGAACATCCATCGCTTCATCGAGCATCCGTGAGAGGGTCTTGAATTTATCCCTCTCCTGTTGGATGCGAGCCTGACTCGGAATGATCATCGGCCCTTTCCCTAAACGCTCAGGATAGGGAAAATCTTCATCGAGCCACAGCACATGCTCAAGCTGCGAGTCCGGAACGAAGTTCGGAATATCATCAACAAGAATCACATTACTCAAATCTGGATTAATGATCCGCAGATCTTTTTTGAAGCGTTCGCGCACGCGACCTTCCGGGCCCACCCCTGTCGCCACCATACTCTCTCGACCGTAGATGTTCGCTTCAGTCACCAGTTCACGCACGGAGGTCCCATCTGAGAATTTGATCGCCTCAAGCAAGGCCCTGTTGCGTTCAACAAAGCCTCCGCTAAAAAATGAAATGCGAATATGGCCGGCCTTGATTTCCTTGCGCCACTTTTCCATCTGCTCAACAAAGCCCTCGTAGACACGGTAGCGCTCTTCAACACGCGTGACTTGCTTGGGCACCAAGGGACGATTCATGTGGTCAACTTCGGTGCGGTCAAAAGCCACGGGGTAAATATTTTTTTGCGGGTTAAGTGGATCGGCCAACCAGTCGCCCCCAGGACCTTCGTGCACAAGAGTGGCAATGGTTTGATCGATGTCGTAGACGATATCAACCACTCCCCAGGCAGAGGACGAAATCAATAGAATAGCGAGGAATAGCACTCTCATGCTCATGGCAACTTATCGGATTTTTAAGGGGGTTCTGTATGGAATCAGCCCGATACCAGACAGAAAAGGTATTATTTTCCGAAGGGACCCGCTGGCCCGCTTCTTTTGCTATGAATCCGAGACATTAACAAAAGGACTTCCATGAAACTCGTGATTCTCTCTCTCCTCGCTCTCTTCTCTCTCAGTGCCTTTGCCCAAGATGTAGAAGAGCTCGATGCCGCTCGCCTCACTTTGTTGGTCAAGCGCACTCTGAAAATTCCAGGACCTGCGACTTACAATGAATTGCTTCCGATAAAGACGGGACTCGCAGCTGTGAAGGGAAAGCCGGCCTGCGCCCTTAGCGCCATTCCAGCAGAAATCCAACTCACGCGCATTGCCAGCGGTACAACTTTTGGCGTTCAAGGCATCATTAAAGATCCTTTCAGCGACAGCCAAACTTACATCGTTGCGCCAGATGGAATTTTTGGATTGGCGATTACCTGTGTGAAGAAATTGAAGTCCGTTGATACGGCCACAGGTGCTCTGATCGGTTCTAAAACAAGCGCTCCACTCCATTTAACTGAAATGCGTGAAGCGCTTAAAGGCGTGATCGAAGTTCTACTTAAGTAATTTGTCGCCGCGACCTGCAAGGCCCCTCAGCAATGAGACGAGGAAGAGCACAACGAAAACGTAGAAGAGAACTTGTGCAATTCCTCCGGCCGATGCTGCGATCCCACCGAATCCGAGGAACGCGGCCACCAGTGCGAAAATAAAAAATGTTAGTGCCCAGCTCAACATAAAAAACCTCCTTGAAAGAAACGTCCTTAGCTCAAACCAGGTTAGGCGGTTCGCAGAGATTCTACTTGGGGGATTCGTCTCAACATTGTGTAGTTTTAAGCACAATTCATTTACAAGGATGGCCAGCAGCGCTATCTTTGTAGGGATGGACCCTCAAGAACTTACGACCGATCAAATCAATGCACTCCCCGCGATGGAATTCACCGGTGAGATTATCGTAGTCACCGATCGGGACCAGGCCCGCGCTATCGTCGGTGATTTAAAAAATGAAAATGTCCTCGGCTTTGATACCGAAACTCGTCCGAGCTTCCAAAAAGGCGAATTTCATCACGTGGCCTTGCTTCAATTGGCCACTGATAAAAAGGCCTATCTTTTCCGTCTTTCCATGACTCATCTCATGGAAGAGCTCGCTCCACTCCTCTCTGATCCCAACGTTCTTAAGGTCGGCGTTGCGACTCGCGATGACGTGAAAGGACTTCTGCGCCTGCATGATTTTGATCCGGCAGGTTTTGTGGATATTGCCTGGGAGCTGGCCGTCGGCGGTCGAACTCCTGGCCTGCGGGCGTTAGCTGCTGAACATCTTGGTGTTCGTATCACCAAAGCTGCTAAGACAACAAATTGGGAAAGACCCTACCTCTCGCCTGAGCAGCTCAGCTACGCCGCCAAAGACGCGGTCGCAGGCTACCTGATCTACCGCAAACTGCACGGCTAGATAAAAAGCGTCAGGCTTGCGGCCATCTCCCGTAACAGATAGTAGTTGTGATGCACGCCCATAATAAGGTGCTGGTTGAACGAGTATTGTATCCCACCATAGGTTTCATTTTTTTTACGTTCGTCCACCAAGGTGTTTTGCGTATAGCGCCAGTTCGGCGACTCTTCCTGCCTCACAGCGAGGTTGAAGAGGAAGTTACGCCAGATAAATGCGGCGGAGTAAATTCGAATGGTCGTATCGTCCTGGTAGAATTTGTGATGGGTCTTGATCACACCTGCATCGAGAAACAGATTCACGATCTTCACTCCGGCAAAATAACTTTGCACATTGAAGCGTTCTTCATATTCATCGTCACCATACTCTAGCGCATAGGTCAGACCAGAGTTAGGGTTGATGAGATCACGGAACTTGAGTTTCACATCGTCTTGATAGTAAGACGCACCCAAATTGAAAATCCCCCATCGAATCGATGTGCCAGCGCCTGGATTCACGCGCTTAATGTCCGGGTTGTACTTTAACAAAACACCCACATCAAAACTAAAAGATTTATTTTTCCAAAGGGCCCCACCTAACGCCAAGGACTGCTTTTCGGATTGAAACTGATCCTCATCCTCTCTGCGGTCGAGATAATCCTGGTGAAGCTCAATCACTCTGTTACCAAAAAAACCGTTTTCAATTTTTGAACTCACCAAGGCGGCTCCGGTTTTACCGGTGCCGGTGACAAAACTAAAAGAAGGACTTTGACCAGGCTGGTACATGGTCTCAACGCCGAAGCCACGGTCATGGCTGACGTTGGCGGGATTAAACTGGGCGGCCGTGGCCGTTGATGGAACTGATTGGGCGCTTGAACGACGACCCATTTTGTGGATGCCACTACAATTAGAGAGATTGAGGATCTCGCAAACGTCAGTGCTGGCGGCCTGGGCCGCATTCATAACGAAGAACAGAAAAACGGCAAATATGAGACGCATTCTTCGAACTATCCGATGAACTTTAGTCGTCGGTAAACCAGTGCTCGGTTATGGGCCGGCATTTCATGGTCTTCCACTAACTCAAAGCCATTCTTTTCCATGGCCTTATTCACGTCCTCAAAGGCCCTTATCCCACTGGCGGGGTCTTGCTCTTTGAGGGAAAGATCAAAAGCAGCATTGCTCTCTGAAGTAAACTCTCCGTTGTACTTAAAGGGTCCGTAGATGACCGCACGGGCCCCTTCGCGGAGGCGATTGCCCATCAGCTTCATGCAGGACTTGCAGTCCTTCCACGACATAATGTGAAACGTATTCGCCGTGTAGACTAAATCAAAACGCAGCTTGGGGAAGTCATCTGTTTTGACATCGAGGCGCACCGGCTTGATGACATTTCTGAGTTGAGCTTCACTGATCCACATACTAATGCCGGCCAGATTCGCTGTGACATCTGTCGGATGCCAATCAAGCCAAGGGAATTGAGCAGCAAAATAAACCGCATGTTGGCCCGTTCCCGCACCGATCTCAAGGAGGCGTTCGTCTTTATGCGTAATGACCTGTCGCAGGATCTCAAGGATCGGTTCGCGATTACGTTCACAGGCGGGTGAGAATGGCTTGTTCATTGATCGATTATAAATGATTTGTGGAGATTTGATCACAAAACAATTGGAATACTCTGATTATTCAGGGCGCAGAGCTTAACAACTCCCATTGGGCTTGGGAAAATTGCTAACGCGAACAACCAGTTTTAACAAGCGGTAGTTTACCTGGAGCAAGGGGGACGAAATCATCCCCGGTCGGCGATTGTTTGACATGACTTCGCGCTCGCTCACAGCGGCACGGGAAAAAGACAACTCGCAAAAAAGAGTGCTCTCAAATCGATTGAACTTACGAACAAAACTAATCGCGCCACTTTCTAACACGTTTACCCTCCTGGTTTTAAGAAACCCCTCCGAAGAGGGGCTTCGAATTTTAACTAAACGTCAGAATCAGCATCGCTGCCTTGATGAGAGCCTTTTTTGCTTTTATCTGCGCTGTCGGAGCTGCGACCGCGCTCCATCCCTTCATCTTTGCGGATGTCTTTTTCCTTTGCTTTACCTTGATCTTGGCGAGCTGGTGTCACCAAAGGTTTTGGAGCATTAGAGCCTGGCTTACTTCCGAATTTTTCCTGAGTCATACTTTCTCCTTTGAAAATCCATCTGTAATTAAATGAATTGTCTCAGGCAAGACGCTACTCAACCGACGGGAAATAAACTTGCCGAAAGATTGCTGACTTCGTGCTGAAAGCTACACAACAAGAATGAACACTTATGCCATCTAAGAGCGTTATGGTGACTCGTCTGTATTGATCACCAACACAAGAGGACTCATGGACAAGCTGACAATCATCGACGGGGATAGCGAACTAAGAGAGTCACTCGCCTTTTTCTTTAAGCAACGAAAATACAAGGTCACGACATACAACAAGGCCGTCTCCGCCTTTTACAATCATCCCCAATTAAGAGATGAAAGTGTCATCCTCTGCGATCACAGTACCGACGGAATGAGCGGCATTGATTTCATCAAGTCTTTTCGCCAGCAAGGCCACACCACTCCCATCATTCTTATGGCCGAAGTGCATGACATCGATCTGGCGCTTGAAGCTAACAAGTCTGGGGCCTTCTACTATGCAGTCAAACCTCTCGCACTTGACCAGCTCGCACTCGTCGTGCAAAAAGCCACGCAACAATTGGGCCACAGGCCCCACCAGGAAATCCCCCTCTTCGTCGGATCATCCCCACAGATTCTTGCCCTCGCCAAGCAAGCACGCCCCGGAAAACATCAGGGCGCATGGAAAAATGGCTGCCCATGAAAATGAACTACTCTATTCTGTCTTAGAGGCCATGGTCCGATTATCACAACCCACCGGGCCAGCTTTGTAGTTTCCCGAAGTGCCGATCTCATAAGTTCGTTCTTTAGTCGTCGCTGCGATGATTTTTTTTATCTGATACATAGGTATGCCTTCGTTCCTGTTGTCACCACCTGCGTGATGAAGCGCAACCACTTGATGAGTCTCTTCTGAGAAAATCGGACTGCCGGACGATCCACCTAACGTGTCCGCATCATGGAATAACCGTGCCGCCTGGGAGGCCATGACTTCACCAAAGGCCACGTACTTGTTGATGACACAACGAGGGTCTTGAATGTAGTCGCAATTTTCTTGCACGACATAGATGCGTTCACTTGCTTCGGCCTTAAGCTCTGACAGCCCGACCCAACCAAACTTCTGGCCAGGTGAACCCGAACACTTAACCAAAGTGAAATCATACTGCGAATTGGTTGTGATGAACTGGTCGCAGGCATACGTCGTCTTCACATCATTATCATCGCGAAACACGGCCTTCACATTTACCGCCTGGGCCACAGAGCCAATGCAATGATTGTTGGTCATCAGTGTATCCGCATTGATTAAAAATCCCGTGCAGTTTGCCATGAGCGCAGGAATCTTTACCAAGGCCACCGTTCTTTCATTGGCATTCTGGGGATCATCACCGGTTTGCCCATGATCAATCCAGTCATTGGGGCCAATGATGATTTTAGAACTCGTCACGCAAAGATTATCTAGCGAAGAACTTGTTCCGGGGTCATTGCATGCTTGAAAGAGAAGAAAAGAGAGAAAAAACAAACGGGAATAGGCCATAACACACTCCTGGTGAGTCGAAAGTCATGAATAGCCTTCATGGATCTTGTAGAATTTTATATGAAAGATACATCTTTGCTACACAGAAGATGTGGAGAACAAGCGACTCAACTTGTCGTACGCTCGAGAGATTTTAGCGGCTTGCATTCTTTCGTTACTTCACTAACTTGGTCAGAATGCGATTGAGGGAGTTGGTGAAATTCTCTTTATCTTTTGGCCCAAAGCTCGCGGGGCCACCTGTCTCAAGTCCACTGTCACGCAGCTCTTTCATAAAGTCGCGTACTGACAGACGCTCGCGGATATTTTCTTCGGTGTAGAGTTCGCCGCGAACGTTTATCGCGATGCCTTTTTTTTGCACCACCAGATCGGCCAAGGGAATATCCGCGGTAATAACCAAGTCGTTTTCTTCGACATGCTCAACGATATATTGGTCGGCCACATCTGCGCCTTTTTCAACGCGAATCAAACTGAAAAGAGGTCCTGGTGGCACGAACATGGACGAGTTGGCGACGAGACAGACCTTGAGTTGCAAGCGTGTGGCAGCTTTATAGATCACCTCTTTAATTACTTTCGGGCATGCGTCGGCGTCTATCCAGATTTTCATACTCTGCAGATTACACCGCTCCAACGCTTGAATCTATGAGAAAGGATTGTGGCTTTAGCAGATACATCACAGCCTAGCGCCGCATCATAAAACGAAAGATGTGACTCTTATTGCCTCTCATGGGAACATTTAGCCCAAATTACTCACTTGAGGTCTGAATGAAAGCTTTGTTGATTGGCCTGGGTTTACTCATTTCTCTACGCTCAGAAGCACAGATTCTAGAACGTCTTGCTCTCGATCAAAGCTCATCCTCAGTCTCCTGGGAAAGCATTGAGAATGATTTCGTGAAAGTCATCTATCCTCAGACCATGCAAGCTGAATCAGTCTACATCGCCAACTTGGTGGAGCACTACTCGCAGCATGTGGGTTTGACCTATGATATCCAGAAACCCAAACAATTCACCCTCGTAGTTCGTCCAGAAATGGCCGAACCTAATGGCTTTGTGACCCTTGCTCCTCGCCGCAGTGAGTGGTTCTCTTCGTCAACCTTTACCACTTTCGTCGGCGCCAGCGAATGGTACCAAACTCTCGCCATTCACGAGTACCGCCACGTCATGCAGTATGATCATTTCAAGCGCAGTACCGTCAAATGGCTGAGTTACGCGTTCGGTGATACCGGAACTTTTGTCGGGTTATTCTTTGGTCTACAGTCATGGTACTTCGAAGGTGATGCGGTGTGGGCAGAAACTAAATACACCGATGCCGGTCGCGGCCGCTCACCACTTTTCCTCGGACGCTTGAAGGCCCAAGTCCTCGCGGATGAAATTCCTACGTATGATGAATTTGTAAACGGCACATACAACACGGTCAACGCCAGCCACTACATGTACGGATACGTCTTGATCTCAGCTGCCACCAACAAATTTGGCGAAGACTTCTGGAAAAAAGTCGCCCGCGACGTGGCCGTCTTTCCTCACCCATTCCGCTTCTATTCCGCTTTCAGCAAGGTCTCGGGTGTGAGCTTTTTTGATTTCTACAACGAGACCATGAAAGACCTCAGAAAACAGTGGGAGAACGATCGAGAGCCTGCACTCACCCCGGTTGATTACCGTGAGCATGTCTACCCAAGCATTTCTAACGGCTCACTCTACTATCTCCACAAGGATCTCAACTCCTATTGGGCGCTTTACAAAGATAAGAAAAAAGTCACCGATCTATCATTTTCCAAAGAACTCGCTCAATTCAGCGTGGCGCAAGACCGTGCGGTCTATGCGCAGTTTCTGCCCGACTATCGTTACAGCTATCGCGGCAGCTCTGACTTGATGCTGATCAATCTCAATTCTGGCCGCAAGACGCAAATCACCCACGGACAACGTTACTACTCGCCGCGCTTATCGAGAGATGGTAAGCGCATCCTTGCCGTCGAATTTACCCATGACAACCAGTGGAATGTTGCGGAACTTGATCTTAAAGGCAAACAGCTTCGAAAACTCCACGTGAAAGACCATCATGTCGCGGAAGTCTTTCCTCTCAATGACAATGAAGTTATCGCCATTGTCGCTGACAAGACGGGACACAAATCAATCACTCGCATCCACCTCGACGGCCAGAGCTCTAAAACACTGATGCCTCCCTCACGAAACAACATCTACGCGCTCAATGTGGATCAAAACGAAAACGTCTTCTTCGAGGCGCAATTCAAAGGCCATGTGGACATCTTTAAGCTCGACCAACTTGGTGCTTTGGCCCAGTGTTCACAAGCTAAAATCACAGCTGCTTCGCCGGCCTCCGATGGCACCCATGTCTACTTTAGCCAACAGGACACCTACGGTTCACGCATCGAGAAAGTCGCCGTGCAAGACTGCCGACCTCTCTCATCTGATTCCTTGGTGGCCTTTAACTACTTGAGCGACAACGCATCTGACAATCTCAACAAGTTCGCACTCCAGGACTTCGCCGAGCAGAGCTCACTCTTCACGAAAAACAAGGATCAGTTCAAGCGCCGAAGCCATGGCGATCTTGATCGGCGGCTGTTCGTGCCTCACAGCTGGTCGTTTATCTCCGGCAACGGCTTTGAGCTAAGCGCTGCCAGTGACAACTACCTTCGCACCATGGGTCTGCGGGCATCCCTGGGCGTGAGTGCGGCCGAGAATACGAACTACCAATCCTTTGCCATCGACTACAAACGCTACTACCCCGTGTTGAGCCTCAACGGTGGTATTCGCGAGCGCTCGGTGAAGCCTTACGACTCAGATCAAAAACTTAACTGGAAAGAAAAAGAAGTCGGTCTTACCATGACCCTTCCCCACATCAAACGCTGGGACCTTTACACATTTGTGAATGCCCTGGCCCTCAGTGCGAGCTACATTGACACCGCCCACTACCAGCTCGATGACAACAATCTCGGTGCGGCCGGTGTAAATTTCCACCAGACGTCTGCTGAGTTTTCTACGAAGATCGCGAAAGACCCAGTGGCTCGATCCATCATCAATCCTTGGGAGTTGAGCTATCACGCCCGCTATGACAATGCGGCCGATCTGCGGGACAGTGAGACAGCATCGTCTTATCGCTTCTTCCATCATGCACACGTGAACACTCCTGGTATCTGGAGCAACAACGGTGTGCGCCTGACCTTCGACCAGGAAGTGCAAAAAGCGGACGGCGCTGCTTATCGCTTTGCTCCCGCCAATGCGTCACCGACGGGCTACGTCTTCTCGCGTGGCTATGCTTACGAGAGCATTCCCGAGTATCGCAAAGCCTCGGCCAATTACGTCTTCCCTCTGGCCTATCCGGACTTAGCGGTGGGCGGCCTGGTCTACATCCGGCGCATCTTCTCGAACGCGTTCTTCGATACGACGGCATTAGAATCAAGCTTCCAGCAGACCACGCTTAACAGTTATGGTTTGGAGTTAGAATTTGAAACGAAGTTCTTCCGTCTCATTCCGTTGAACGTCGGCGTGCGCCACTCGACGAAGATGTCCGAGGA
Organism: Chlorellidium tetrabotrys; assembly: GCA_032273165.1. NCBI lineage: Eukaryota > Xanthophyceae > Mischococcales > Botryochloridaceae > Chlorellidium > Chlorellidium tetrabotrys. Next base: position 8,299 of record JAUKPS010097940.1, on the reverse strand, counting down.
TGATGAAGGAGTCTTTGATCTCTACACAAACTTGTCGACGTTGTTCTAGATCTTTACGGGTGGGACGCCGAAGCTCGTTCTGCCCAAAAGACCCTCGCGGAACTCGGAGAGGATGATCTTGTAGACGCGATCCAGATCTGGAAGACCTTTCTGCTTCAAGCAGCCGCGAAGCGTGGCAATCTTCACCAGGACATCGTCTACCGGAAGATCCTTTGATTCGATCTTATAGCGCTCCATAAAGGACTGGGAGGGCACACTCATAAGATGCTGGATCAAAAAATGCGCCGTGGTTTGTTCATCGGCGATATCATCAGGAATGGCGTGGATGGCACTGAGCCACAGCGCGTGTTTCTCGTTATCAATCTTCGGCGGCATGATCCCCGGTGTATCCATCAGCTCGACATCTTTATCTAACTCGATCCACTGCTGGATCTGCGTTTGGCCCGGCTTATCGGCCACCTTGGCGGCGCTGCGATTGGCGAGTTGATTGATGATGGTCGATTTCCCAGTGTTGGGAAGGCCAACGATCATGAGCTTTAACTTCGTCTTGGTTTCGACGTAATCCGGATTGCTCTGCTTGCGATTGTCTTCCACGATTTGGCGGGCCATCGGGATGACTTTCTTGAGGGCCGCTTTATCTAGGCAGTTCACAAAAAAGAAAGGCTCGCCCTTTTTCTCAAACCAGGTGCTCCACTGAGCGCTCACGGCCGGATCGGCGAGATTGGCCTTGTTAAGAACGATGATGCGTTTTTTTTGGCCTAGGCTGTCATGGAGCTCACGATTGCCGGTCGCCAGCGGCACGCGGGCGTCTCGAATCTCGAGGACAATGTCGACCATGTTGAGCTTCTGTTTAATCTCACGCAGGGCCTTGGCCATGTGGCCGGGATACCAATTGAATAAAGCGGTCCCCACACCTGACTTGTCGTTTTCTCTTTTCATCAGACTGTACTAGCATGGAGGAGTGACAATGCCTAACACAGAGACATGGGGAATCATCGGCCTGGGGTGGCTGGGCGGCCGTCTTTCTGCTTATTTACAAGAGAAAGGCCATGCTGTTTGGGGAACTCACCGCTCTGACTTCGACTTCCGCAGGGACTCATTACCTACCAGTTCCTGCGACGTGCTCCTGCTTAACACCCCCCCACTGACAGACATAAGGCCGCAGATGTTCTGCGATAAAGTCACGGCTTCTGGTCGCATCATCTTCATCAGTTCAACTTCGGTCTTTGGCATGAGCGCAGGAAAGGTGACGGAAGCCACGCCCACCACTCCAGAGACAGACTCAGCACGCTGGCTTGTTGAAGTTGAAAATCTGCTGCGCCATCGTTTTTCAGAACGACTGACCGTGATCCGCCCGGGTGGTCTTATCGGCGGCGAACGTCATCCAGCGAAACACCTCAGTGGAAAAATTGATATCAGCGGTGGCAACGAAAAGATCAATCTGATTCATCGTGAAGACCTCATCGGTATCATCACATCCGTTCCGCCTAGATTGCCTATCGTTCACGCGACGGCCCCTTTTCATCCGCGCAAAGATGACTACTATGGCGAATGGGCCGATAAACTCAAACTTACGCGGCCTCTCTTTAAGGACTCCGCCTTTGCGACGAGAGAAATTGATTCCGCAATAGCGAGTTCATTTTATACTGATTGGAAATGCCCTCGGTTAGACTTCATCTAGGAGACGTATGGTCACTTCACTCTATCTTGGTGTCTTGGGATTACTCTATTTCTGGATTTCCATCGAAACCATCATGGCGCGTGGGAAAAACAAGGTCTCTCTCGGCGCCGGTGAAAACAACGAGATCATTCACCTCGTCAGTGGCCACGGTAATTTTTCGAGCTACGTGCCGTTCTTTCTAATGGCGCTTTATCTCTTGGAGCAGCAGACGGTCAGCGCCTACGCGATCCATGCGCTCGCGGTAGCGTTCGTGCTCGGCCGTGTCCTGCACTTTCTCACCATGAGAAACAAGGAACAGACGTTCAAGTATCGCAAGACCGGCATGATGCTCACGCTGTGGCCCTTGATCATCGTTTCGTTATGGAACATCTACTGTTTTGTGTAAGAGTATCCACATCTGCTAGCATTCTTTAACCCAAATCAGGACTAACCTGTCTCTAGGACTAACATCCAAGGAGGCAAAAATGAAATTCATCATAGCTCTCACGCTTCTGATCGCAGCGACTGTTGCTTCTGCGACTGTGAATTCGCGGCAAGGTGCAAACGACGCAAATAAGACAGCTGCATTCGGGGAAGGAAAAATGACAACGGATATTCAAGAAGAAGAAGATTTAACGATTGGCACACAAGCCGAGAGAGATCAGCAGCGCCGAAATCGCGAGAGTGAGCGTGAGCTTGTGAGACTAAGAAAAGAAGAAAGCATTCGCAGGAACCAACGCTCTGGTATTAACAATGGTTTCGTTCCTTAGAGAAACGCCAATCCGGGAAAATCGTTAGAACAATCATTCCAGCATCATAGCTATGCTGGAATGAAAATGCTGAATCAGTTTTTCATATCCTGTGAAATGATAACGTTGGGGCGTCACAGCGTTCTCTTGTTGCCCCTCTAGGATGGCAAAGTCCTGGTCCAAGATTTTATCCAAAAGAGCCAAACTCGCTTGCGCCCGCTCTTCACTTTGACCATAAGAATAAAGATAGCGCTCTAAACGACTCTCTCCCACACTCACGGGCACAATATGAAACCAGACAAGCCCCGAAGACATGAGAAGAACAAATGAATAAGGAAACAGGTGATACATGATGTTCATATCTGCCGAATCTTCAAAGCTGCTCAATGGAACGGCGATGCGGGCATCCTGGCCTTCGGTAAAACCTAAGGAATAAAAGGCATTCTCAAAACCCGACAGATACGGCCTATGAGCAAAAGGAAAATGATAGGTCTCTAATAAAGATTCCGCTAATAACTTCCAGTTGCACTTAACGGTATGAACACTTTTCTCAAGGTAGCGGGCATGGCACGTGAGTTCGCTCACCTCTTGGGAGTAAGGACTCTGCTCTCCCTGCAAGATCATGCCTCCCACATTGGTGATCGCCAGCTCACGCAACCGAAGAGATTTTTCGGGATAGGGACAAGAGGGCCCGGTGGAAATTACAAGCTTGCCTTCTTTATCAAAGATCCATCCGTGATAAGAGCACACGCCATCGATTATGCGGGCCCCGCGGTGGGGGCAGCTGTTGAGGAAAACTCTGAGTCTCGCCTCTTCGTTCAAAATATAGCGAGGATTTGTACGCAGTTCTTCTAAAGGTCCTAAGTGCCTATCGGTCAATTTCGCCATCTCTAATTGAAAGCGTGTGGGATTGACGTAAATGTCACTCTCCACAATAAAATTCTTAGGTTTGCTAGGAATCGCCTTCTCTTGCTGAAGATGCGAGAGGAGTTGTTGAGTCAGCTCAGCGAACATAACTCCTCCAGACGAATGACATAGTCACAAAGATTTTTATTATGGAGAACTCTTTCTTGTAGTGGCGAGGCGATCGGCTGGTTGAGTATCGTCAGCAAGAAGGCGAAGGCCGTGGCATCAAAACTTGTGAAACGCTCTTCAAAGAAGAAGCTCTTCTCCCCCAGATACATCGCCAAGGCATCGATGTGCTTTTGGCCAATCTCATAAACCTGAGTTTTTGAATGTCTCCCTAGTCCTTGTGCTCTCGCTTGCCGTGTTAGGTTCTTGCGAATATGCGCCAAAAAAGGTTTCCCTAGCAAGGGAGGAAAGAGCGGTGTGAAAGAGTCTTGTATCACTTTGTAGCCGTCAGCATCGACCCAGCGAGAATAGAGCAAAATGAAATAGAGGCCCTCCTCAATGAGTGCTTGAAATGCCAGGGCCGTCGGATCACTCACGACGAGATGTTCAAGACTGTATTTTTGAATGAGGTGGTCGAGGATAAAACTTGAATCAGCAATGGTCTCTTTCTCATCAACGATGAAAGGCATTTTGCCCTTTGGCCCGCGTGCCGGATTGCGTTCTTGCTTCACTTCATAAGGAAGACCGGCCATTTTGAGGAAGACCTCAACCTTGATACAAAAAGGACTTAGGCTCGAAAGACCGAAGGCCGGTGGGTATTGATGAAGAGTGATCATGGGGCATGCAGCTTTTTTAAGAAATGATGATGAACGGCCGGTACATGTTGGCAGAGCCTTAAATAACTGCGCAGAAATGTTTTGGCGAAACCTGTCTCTTGGGATCCGGCCTTTGAAAGTAAGTAGGCCTTGGCACTTAAACGTTCACTCGCCCGATGAAAACGAGTCGAGTCACGATGACGGTTTAAGAGCTCCGCCTGCATGAGGGCAAGAGTCATGCCTTGCCCAAAAACCGGGTTAAGTGAGGTCAGCGAATCACCTAGGATCAATGTCTTCGCAGGAATCTTCGCTAGATCAAGTTTGCGCCGGTGAGTGGTGGCCTTTCTAAAGACGGCCAGCTCAGTTAATGGCCGAGCGTCTCCAATGATCATTCGAAATGTCGGCGTAGACCGTGCGAGGAACTCTTCCACATTGCGAACCGCCGAAAAGTTCTCTTCATGTTCGATCAGGGTCACCATCATCTTTCCTTCTTCAATCGGACAGATCACACCTCCCACCAAAGAATAGGGCGGGTCGAGTTGGTAGTAGTACTGCTTGCATCCCGTGAGGTTCAAATCACTTTGCCTAAAGACGTAACTCCGGTAGGTCAGATTGATGGGAAGAATTTCCTCCTCTCGATAAATGTCACTCTGGGAAAAATTTTGTCCCGCTGCCATAACAATGAGGTCACAGCTTGGATAAGGCCGCTCAGCACGCTGATTAACGATCGTGATCCCCGACTCCCGAAGATGCTTCTTCATCAATTCCTGCAGCAAGGTGCGACTCATCGAGAGAGCTTTCACCGAAGAATGGTAGCGAGGAAAGGCCCCACGACTATTTTCCCATACAGTATCCTGGGCCCAGTCAATAACGGGACAGCCCGCGAGGCTCAGTCTGCGCAAAATTCCTGGGAAGATTCCTTCCAACAGTTCTTGGCCTTTTTGCAGCAACACGTGCAGATGCTGCGCCTGGGGCTGCGGCCCGCCATCAAAGAGAGTGACCTGGTCAAAATGACGAGAGAGGACTTTGGCACTGGCAAGACCAGCGATACCACCCCCAATGACCAGTGCGCTTTTCATATCACACCTTCCATCGCTTCATGGAGCTGATACAAGTTCTGAATACCCAAGGCATATTCCCGACGAAGACTCTTGCCCCCATCGCCATGAAGAAGGATCTCATTCGTGACATCCCCTTCTTTCTTTTCTCGCTCAAAAGTAAAAAGCAAATTTCCAATTCGCCCTAAGCGTTGTCCCTGCACCAGCATTTCTCTGGTGGCGCCAAGGTTTTCCATTTCAAAGCCAGGCGACGCCATGAGATCAATCATGCCCGCTGCCACCATCCCCATATTGTAGGGACCTTGCGCCTTACTCTCCGTGAGGTTGCGCATGAAGGGATGAGCGGTGGTAAGTTCGGCATACTGATTGGCGAGGAAGATCTGCTTGATGTCAAAGACCAGAATGTCTCTCAGTGACACATAATGGATGAAGCAACGAAGACTGGTCTCTAGCTGCAAAAAGAGTTCTCGCGCCAGCTGATAAATCCTTTTCTCATGCAAGGACAACTCCGCCGGCGGCAACGGGATCTCCCCAAGATTGAGACGATAGATAAGCTTGAGCAACCCCGGATTATAGAAGACCGGATTATCCGCGAGATCATCGTACAGTGTAATCAGCATCCCTAAGCAGACCTTGGCGTACACAACTTCTTCACGCAGAGACTCAGGCACAGAACTAAGTGTCGTCTGCTGGTAGCCGTGGACTAAAAATTCAGTGAACAGCCGCCGATCGCGGTTTTGTAAAACACGCTCATATCTTAAAGCTAACATTTCTACCGACCTCATAACCGCCTCACTTGTAGTGTTTGTCCCTGCGCCGGGTGCAGTGTGACCAAGGGATAGCTCTTGATGGATGTCCTGGGATTTGAGAACTCAAAAGTACGACAGAAAATTTTTATGATGGTGAGGGCCTCTAGATACGCTAGGCCTTCACCAATGCAGGCCTTGGGCCCCGCCCCGAAAGGCAAAAATGCCTCCACCGGCTTTGTGAAACGCTGGGGATTAAACTCAAGAGGCCTGAGGTGAAAGCCTTCATGGTGATGCAGCTGCTTTACCCCCACGATGACCTGACTCCCCTTCTTGATTTTTTGGCCACCTAACTCGCAGTTCATCGCTGCTTCTCGCGCCAACATGTAAGCGGGCGGGAATATCCGCAGAGACTCCTTGTACACTCGCAAGGCCAAGGCATCGTCGCCGTTGGCGATCGCCGCGCGATGCTGCGGATGTTGACCCAGTAACAAAAACGTAAATGAAAGAGATGAGGCCGTTGTCTCATGGCCGGCAAACAAGAACGTCATGCATTGATCTATCATGGTCTCGCTGAAAGCAAACAGATCAGGAATGCTTGTGTGTTTCTCTGAGCGAGAAGCTTTCAAGGCGGACACGATCTTGGCCCGCAAACTCGTGCGCAGTTTTTTTATGCGACGGCTCGGCAGAGGAATGAGCGCAATCATCCGTCGACCGCACAGCACATTCAGCTCTTGAAACTCTTCGGCCATCTTCAGGGTCTCGCCCTTGAGATCCAAACCTAAGAAAAGCTTAAAGGCATTTCTCAACACTAAATCGGCCATGAATGCTGTGATATCCAAATCTCCATCTCTCACACTCCGAAGGGCCTCCGTGGTATTCAGCGCGATCAACTCTTTCATCTTGATCATGTTGCCCGCAGTAAAGAGCGGCACAAAATCACGACGGCTTTCCGTTGAGGCCCTGCCATTGAGCTGCACGAGCCCTTCTTCGCCGGTGATCGGCTTAATGCGGTCAAAGATGGTGCGATTCTGCACAAAGACATGACTGCGTACAGCGAGGACCTCGTGGGCGAGCTTGGGATCAAACACCAAGACAAAGTTCTTAGGCCCGATCCGCAGCTGTTGGAGCGATTGAGCAGGGTACAGCGCCCGTCGTTCATCTAAGAGAGCGATGGGATTTTTCATGAATTTTCTGAGGTTTGTTAGGCTTTCCATGCTGACTAACCTAGGGCAAAAAACAGTTGACTAAAAGCGACTTAATTTCATGTATAGTTAACTTATGGATATGAATCGTCTGAGCTATTTTTGCACCGTGGCCCAAACCGGCAGTCTCGCGCGGGCAGCGGAGTTCCTCGGTCTTTCCCCTGCAGCGCTTTCAAAATCCATGCGCATTCTCGAGGAAGAAACTGGACTTGAACTCATGCGCCCCTCGGGCCGTGGCATCGTGATCACCCAAGAGGGCGTGAAGCTCGCAGAACGCGGCCAACAGCTACTCCACGAGTTTTCTCAGCTCACGCAATTTGCCAAAGGGACGAGCACCCACCATCAGCAACTGCGCTTAGGGACCTTTGAAGTTTTTTCGACCTATCTTTTGGGTGAACTCCTCACCGAGTTTAATGATCCCTTGGATCTCGTGTTGCATGAACTGACACCGGGAAAAATTGAGCAGGCCCTGCTTGAAATGCGCATCGATGTGGGCCTGAGTTACATGGCCATTCCTCACAAAGACTTGGATCACCTGGAGCTCGGCAAAGTGCACATGGGTGTTTACGGCATCAAAGAGAATTTCTCCGGCATGGCCATGGCCGATATCCCATTTGTTATTCCCGTTGAACCTCTGAGCGGCGCTCCTACGAAAGCGCAAGGCCTCGATGGTTGGCAGCCGAGCTACGGGCCACGAAACGTGCGCTTCAAAGTCACCTTGATGGAATCCGCACTCGAGATCGCTCGTCGGGGCGCCGGTGTGGCGTACTTGCCGAGTTTTGTGATTGATATTCACAATCGCTATGTGTTGCCGAAATACAAACTGCAAGAGATCACTCTCTCAGCGAAAAATGCCCGCAACAATCCGGTGTATCTCATCAAGCGCAAAGACGAGAAAGAAACCACCCTGATGAAGAAACTCGCCAAGGCCATCCGCCAGCATCTCTAGGCCCTTTTCACGGCCGTGAAATCAATCGCTACACAACGCCAGTTTGTGACTTCTCAAAATTTTTTTTGTGAATTAGTGTGCGGGCAACTGTGAACAAGTTGATCTAATTATTGTAATTATTTCAGGTTGTTACAAACATTAACCCCTTAGGAGTCTTTATGAAATTGCTTGTTTTGGCCCTCGCTTTAGCCTCTGCCTCAGCCTTCGCTCAAGTCAACTACAGCAATAGCGCTGTTGTTGCGAAAGAGCACTCTGCCTTCAAACT